>CM076580.1:1307337377-1307483315 GCA_034641835.2 Pinus albicaulis
CCTATGGGGAGTGAAGTGAAAGGATGCACCCGAGTCAATCAACCATGACTCATGATCTACATGTGTATTTTAAGAAGAAGCCAAATACATATCCCCACCTTAATCCGAGGTGTTTTTTGCCTCTACAGAAGGAGCATCATTAGAGCCCTTTCATTTCTCAAGAGCTTTAGATCTGCAATCCTTTTTGTAGTGCCCTTCCTTTCTGCATTTCCAGCACACCTTTAGAAAATTTCCAAGAGATTTAGATCTCCCTCTAGATTTAGATCTCCCACTCGAAACCTTATTATTGTTTCTGTTATGGGACCTTCCTTGTACAGATAAGGCATCTCAATTATGACCCTCTATATTTCTCCGTCTCATTTCCTCTTAAAGCAAGGCTGAGACAATGTCATCAAAATTCATGTTAGTTGTATTGCTACCTATTGCAATAACCACACTATCCCACGAGTTTGGTAGAGAACACAAAAAACTTATGCACTTATCTTCATCTGAGATTTTAATATCAATAGATGAAAATTGACTTACCACAATATTGAAGGCATTCAGATGCTCTATCACCGAGTCTCTATCCTTCATCCTCAGGTTATACAGCTTTTTCCGGAGGAACAAGTTATTCACCAAAGACTTACATTGGTACAAAGACCCAAGTTTTTTCCACAAGTTCTTTGTCGTAGCTTCCCCAGATACATTCAACAATACCGGATCTGAGACACACAACCGTATTGTGCTCTTTGCCTTCGGATCCAACTTTTTCCAGTCTTCATCTAACATTGTCGTTGGTTTAGTACCTAGATCTACCATGATCCACTAGTCTTTATCCACCATCAGATCCTCCATCTTGAGCTTCCACAACTCAAAACTCTAACCATTAAATTTTTCAATCTCTATCTTTCCACTGCTCGCCATCTTCTTTCACTGCAAGAATCAATCCCGCAAATCTCCCACTGAACAGGGTCTACCACAGCCCGAGAAAAAAACCCCTCAGCAACAAAGGCATCCCCTTGAAGCTGAAACAGCTCTGATACCAAATGTGGTTTTAACCCTGTACAAAAATTATCTGCAAACGAATCTTAAAAACAGAAAATAAACAATAGCGAGAGCATAAAACATAAAACAGATATACATAGATATTTTCCCCTAGATCCCAAATCAGGATGACCAGCTTGATTTTTCATTATATGCCTTTTATGTTACAACACAAATATATACATGCTGAAGCATACATAAACCCCAATCCATTAACCCTAGATTAGAACATACCATAGTTTCCTTAATTGGATCTACAAAATACCAGGGGCTGAAAACCATCATGCCCCAAAACCATGTGCAAACCCATGCACAAAACCATGGGCGGGTCTGCCCACTGAAAAATAGGGTCCAAATTTTTTTTCTTGGGGTGCTACCACCCCCCTATGACCCCCCTGTTGCGCTCGTCGCAACGTATGAGGGGACTATCACCCCCCCCCCCCACCCCGTGAACCCCCATGCGTGACTAGTCATGGAAAGAATATAACACATACCCAACAAAAGATGTAGCTAAGGCAGGAGCCCAAACGGGGGAACAAACCATCATCCATGACCAATAATTGGAATTGATCTATTTTCAAGTGGGTAATCTATATAAAATCATTCCTAGTTCTCCTTGGTCATTGAATGACATATTGAAACCAAAGCCCATATCCCACGTTGATGGTGTTGTGAGGTTTGTATCCTCAAAAACATAGGACATTTAATTACTTAGATTGGCCAAATTAATATCTCTTATAGTGTCATGGTTTCTAATCCCACCATTCAAAATCCTAGTGCTTTTTTTCAAACCTTTGAGGTCAATTCCGCACAATCAACACCTTCAAACAATCTTCAACAACGTGGAGGAAAAAAGAAGAAGAATAAGTCCAATAAAACTTTGAAAATTAAATGAGGAGCATATTAACCCCAAGATACCGTGACTTGGGGTGGCACAATATAGAATAAGAAAAATATTTTTTTTCCTTGCAAGATTGACAAGGAGGACCATCTTACTCACAAGTGTCCTAGATAGATGAGATCCACCATTACTTCTTGTAAAAAAAACTGCTCATCAACTTGTTGTCTTGATGAATCCATTTATGGCCCAACAAAAACATATGGTTGCAAACTCTCCACCTCCTTATAAATGGGGAAATGTTCCAATAATTCCCCATCATCCATGTAAGATATATTTATGGTGGAAAAACCAATCCATGTCACAATTGGAGTGCATAACTAAGATAATTCTAAGATTGGTAATTCCACATCAAAACCTATGGTCCCAACTCAACCCAATGGTCTTCTTAATTTTGATAAATAATTTTTTAGCATTGTATCATGTCCTCCTAAAGGAATACTTTGTAATACTACGCATAACCCCACTGCAAGGGCCACTCACAACTACAATATTGTCTAGGATCTAGCAAAAGCACTTGCTACTATATCTGTGCTCAAATTTTTACAAATTATCACCATGCAATGGAAGGAAATTTTAATTACCATTTGTGGAGTAGATACCTCATATTCAAATCTCATCACCTTCGGTCCATCCTCATGTAAACCCTATCTTCCATATCATCTAGCCTTCCATATCATTGTTCACATCTTTTGATGACACATTCATCAAACAATGTTGGACGAAGGGGAATATAGATATGTTGTGTTATCAAAGTGTTGGAAAGCTCTTGGATCACCATTGTTGTCACCACCTAAGTTTATCTTAAGGCCTTTGATGGGCATACATTGCAACCTCAAGGGGTTTTTCCTGCTTTACTATCAAGCTCGAGGGTAAAATGATATTAATTGAAGTTGACATCAACGATGCCCCATTAGACTATAAGCTCTTACTTGAGTGACTCTAGTTTTATGCTATGATTTTAATTGTTTAATTTTTCTTCTAGGTTGTGATGTTCCCCCATCAGGATAAAATATTCATTATCAACTAGTTGACCTTTCGTAATCCTGACTTGTATTTTCACAATAGTCAGTCAAATCTGTTTGTAGGAGATTCCCCTTCTACTCATAAAAGCATTGGAGAAGGGATTTTCAAAGAATATTCATTAATGGGAACTTTACCCTTGCTTCTTCCTAAAATTTCACATTCATCCAATACTATTAATATGATCACATTTGTCACTTATGACTCTGACGAACTTGATGATTTTTGGATAATATATTCTCTTTTATATATTGACATGTATAGACATTAGATGCCTTTCAACCTCATTGAGTTGGCTTATCAAACTATCCAAATGGTGATTGTTGACCATGAGCCAAGTCTCTCACATGATGTGGAGCTAATGCTTATCCTTACCTGCATGGGTTGTTTATCATTCTAGTTCCCATGACTTCCTGCATGCTATGATTCCATTTGATGAAGCCATCTTGGAAGCCATGGTGATATTTGATCCACCTTAGGAAGAATATCAACATCAATCATATTTCCTCCCTTGTTTGAAACATCTTAATGATGAATTACAGCACCTTGTTTCTATTGATTTTCCACGATCTTGGGTCTAGGTTAGAGTCTTAAAATCACCGATGCTACCAAACCAAGAATCTCATCCAAAACTACTTTACATAGCGGAAAATATAAAGCAGTAAATTACACATGCACAAGTATACACAATTTTAAACAAAATTGAACAATAATTTACAACCCAATATTTGTTATATTAAACCAATCTAAATAATAGAATATTCTATGGTATACAAGATACAATTATAAACACGCGGCAACTTCTCGATGTTGTACCTTGTCCTGTCAGTCCTTCACATCCGTACTGCTCACTAGCTTCCCCTTAGTCATTCAAAGGACAAAACAACAAGACTCTAGGAGGGATGTCACCTAACACTACCGCAATTCACTTTTATTGTAGGTACATGGTCTGATCCAATATTTTCTCTAGGTTGGCCAATACTCGAGCTCCAAACTTCCAGGCTAGTAGTCACCTTTTTCCATTAAGGTGCTAGACTTTGGCACCAATATTCACCAAACCTTCAACTCCTCTTCGCCACTTCAAGATAGCTCGTCTAGGGATACTTTGGGTAGCCAACACACTACCCTCCACTAAATAAATGGCACCTAATAATACACTATAATATCTGCACCGATGAAAGGCTCTTGACCATCCAATCAAGCCTCCAAATTGGCTCCCACAAACTGCAACTAGTCCACACTAGGACATCACCCAAACTAGCATCAAATCAACACTATCTTATCAACATACCTTTGGTTGTGCATACTGTTGTAGCTCTTCACTAGTTATGGAACCCACAAAATATGTCACAACCCTAAAACCACTCCAACAATCACCCAGAAGAATGCAACTTTCCTTCCACGAGATACTCCTTCCTTCGCTGCTTTATATGACACTATGTTTCAACTTGTTAAGGAAAAAAATCCTGACAAAAATCCTCTACACAACTACGGCTAATTTTGCAAAAATAGAATAGGACTACAACATCATAAAATAGGGAAGACAACCCTCAAAAAATAAATGCACAAGTATCAAATACTTCTCAAGGCATGCGACCTTCCTTCCTACTCGGTTCAAACCCAAAACAAAGATAAATATCACCTAAAATCATGCCTATATTTTCCTTTAGGCTTGCGAACTACCTCTTGTAGCAACTTGGCCTAATCACATGTGTTTATTTACCCTAAAAACAAACTTCTTTACCTCCTTCTTCCTCCTTCTTGAGCTCGACCTTTTTCAGATATAATTCTATGAATGATCCAATTTTTGGATGATTAGAATGAATGTCGCACACCTTATATTTATACCAAAAATAAGTGCTCTATTAGAATAAATTCTTAAAGCGAGTGTACGAAAAGAGTTCACTTTAGTTGTATGTGACAAACAACCCTAACAACAAATATGGCTGCTTAACTTCTTTATATCTCCAATAGATAGTCGAAACAAATGCTGCCAGAAAATCGATCTATGCAGTAAAAGTAGCTAAACAATAAAAAGAAATAAGAAAATGCTCCAGATATCCAATGGACAAGACAATATATATAAATAATTTTATATGTATTAACACCTGGGAAGGGAATAGAGAATGATGTTACCAGTCCCCCTCAATGGGATGGGTTCTTGGATGTCCTCAACGCTTCAGATCCAGAAGTTTATCTCTCTCAATGGTGTAGAAAACCCAAGACGTGATGAACTCTATGGGAGCTCAAGAAGAAAGAAAATAGTAGCAGCAATAAAAATGATCAAACCGCGACAATGAAAGTGATCAAAGTGAATAATTAATGGAAATCCATCCTATTTATAACAAAATATTGAGTTATCCTCGATAATGGCAAATAATAAAATATTATTAACCAAAATCTAGATCTAAATGCTTGGAATATTTTATTATAATTTTTTAGAGGGAAAATAAATTTAAATTGGTTAAATACCTTTATTTATAAATAATAAACAAATAATGATTTATTTATGATTTCAAGAATGGGGTTAAGGAATAATTTAACAAATAATGATTTGCTTAATTATTTCTAGGTGATTTAGTCAAATTTAACAAGGAATAATAACAAAATAATGATTTAATTAATTATTCCTCGAGAAAAAATAATAAAAATAATGATTTATCTAATTATTTCTCATAATTTGGTTAAATATGACTAGGAATATTATTTAAACAGTGGTTTATTTAATTATTCCTAGAGGAAAACTAAATAAATCATGATTTATTTAATTACTCCTCATGGGGTTTCATGTTGGAACCAGAAATAACTTAATAAAATATGGTTTATTAAATTATTTATTATAGTGAAATAAATTTTACTATGGTAAAATTGGTCTTACATGGTGTACTTCGATCCATATAATTTTAAATGGTTATGTTATCACCCAAAAATTCTCAAAACATCATTATGTCAACTATGTTTTTTATCATGGTCTCAAATAGGTCTTAAAGCTATTTTAAGTCTTGATAAAGGGTAGGTCATAGTTTTATAATTTTTTAAGGGTCATTTTTCAAGTCCAAATAAAGTCCTTTAAGTTCATCCCATGATTAAAAAGTCATATTTTTCATTTACGGGTCATGTCATTAAGTTTTGAATCGAAATTTAGCATTTAGCCATGAATCCACACTTTCATAGCACCTCCAGTTCAAAAAATATGAAATGCGCTACAAAAGCGCAAAATTTACACTAAGTGCGCTACGAAACTGCTGTAGCAGCTTTTTCACTATGAAGCAAAAACTATGTTTTCTGGTTTGAGTAGTCAACTTCCAAGGAGATTTCTGAGAAAATTCAAACCAGTTTAGGAAACCTGAAAGAGTTTTTTCTTCCTAACATACCTAACAACAAACACCTCTCTCATTTTCTTCAAATTCATTAGGAGGTGGGAGAAATTGATAAATTAAAATGCGCTACAAAACTGTTGTTACAAAATGTCCTGTACATGACTTTTTAACAGTAAATTTCAAGATCATTTTCTGGCCCCATGCCAAAGTATTTTGGAATTCTGAAAGAGTTTTGTCTTCATAACATCCCCATATACAATACCCTCTCTCAATTTTCTCACAAGTGTTATCAGTTGGGAGAGAAAAGGCTTTCTTTGAAGCCCTATTTTCAGAAAACAGAGTTTTCTTGTTTTACACATGTTTTTCAAAGACAATTTATGGACAGCAAGAGAGGTATTTAAAAACACCAAGAGAGGTTTTTATTTAATAAAAAATGGAATACAAAAACCTCCTTCATTTTCTCAAAATACATCATGGATGAAGAGATATAGGCTTTGTCCCAAGACCTAAGTTTCAGGAAAAAAACAAGAATAATTTGCAAATGGAGAAGGTACTTCATGAAGGTTAAATCAGATGAAAGTTATATTTTCAGTCTATATTGTGATGGTTTTGACAAAATAATAATTTTCTTGAGTCTGGTAATCTCTTTATTACAAATTTTGAAGAAATTGTCAACAAAAATACCTACATAGCAGTTTCGTAGCGCAGTTAGTTCAAATTTGATGAAATGTGCTACGAAACTGCTGAAGCAGTCTTTTCATCATTTTTCACAGCAAATTTTGAGGGAAATTTTGTGAATTTTGTTCTAAAATTTCTAGTGGGAGTGTGTTAAGTTCATATGAAGGTTTCCCTAAAGAAAAAATATTGAAAAGTGATAAGAAAAGGAACCAAAACATTGCGCTACGAAAAGCGCTACGAAACTGTGCTGCTTTCGTAGCGCGGGTTTATTCTCAACCTTTTACACATTTCGAAGTTTAAAATTTGCACAGCTGGATGTTTGAATACATATGGTGTAAAATTTGATAGCAATATACATGTAAACATGGTTCATTAATGGTCAAAGTGTTCCAAACAGTTAAGGGAATCAAAGGCCTAAAAAACAGGAGACATGTTTCCTAGGTTTCAGGGGAACACCATCATCAATCTCATGGTCTCAACAACTTGAAGGACATCATCATAATTCGACCCTATTGAAATTAAAGTGACATATAATGTAATTAATTCAAGATAAGGTTGTTAGGAGTTGAGTCAAAGAGTTTTAGTCCTATTTGAAATAGGACTGCTCATTAGGTAGCAGTTGTCATTTTGTAATAAAGGTTATGTTTTTAGTTAGAAAAGGTGTCAAGAAATAGGATTTCGAGGTATGTAGTGGAGGATAAGATTATCCTATTTTTTAAATGATATATAAAGAGCATGAGGTCGAAATCAAAAAGGGTTGGAGACTTTTTGGCAAAAATTTTGCTTCATGTAATGGATTGTGATCAGTAATGCAGAGAGGTTTTCTTCTTGACAGATCTGAGTTTCTCATGGGGTTTTAATGTTTTCTTGATATACATGTTATGTTTAACTACTTGCAGTAGATCTCAGTGCTATTAATTATAATTCATAACCCTATGCTCTGACTTCCTTTAGTAATGAGATTACTGTGTTTTTCTGTGTTTTATGAGTAAATTGCCTTTGGACCACTAGCAGTAGATTTCATTTCTATTACTCAAAATTCATAACTCTATGCTCTAAATTCCTTTATTAATGGAATGACTATGTTGACCTATGTTCTTGATTGAATTTTATTTTTTAAAAACCCCTATTTGCCTCAGATTCCATGTCAAGGAACCTTACCATTGAACCTACTGACTTGTTGACTCCATAAGCCCAATGGTAGTATTAGCCTTCATCTTTTAAACCTGCAAATATGCAAAATCAATACTTAATTCATAGATTTATCCATCTATCTATATCTTTATTCCATATCATTAACCCTTGAGAGAGCCCTCTCAGGCTAAGGAGGCTAAGCCTCAGTCAAAAGATTGGTTTGAAATAATTACACTGAAGTTTTCTGATCAGTAGCCAATCAAGTATGATTTTGGTGATAACAAGTTAGATGACCAAAAATTGGTGGAACGTATTCCCCCCCAACGTGCGAGTGTTAGGAGCTAATCGTATGCCTGAAGTACGTTGTAAGAACACAATCACTAGACACTGAAGGGGAGTCATAGAGAGAGAAATACATAGAAGGAGTGAAGTGAGAGAGGACAATAACTGAGGGGGAGAGACCTACAAATAATATAAGTCTCCTTTAACATGTGGGTACCTGTTCTCAGTAAGGTGGGGGTGTTACACTGAAAATTGTCATCTTGACATTCTGCTATTTTTATGAGCTCATTATCACTCATACTTCCTCCTTTGCAAGTCTAACACATCAGTTCCTCATGTTAAGCCTTGAAAATAAGAGAAAAGTTCTTAAAAATCTCCTTAACTCTCGCGCACTTTCTCTGTATCTTGCCTGCGGTCCCACACCTAATTTTCATGACTCCTGTGTAACTAAATGCACTTTCTCTGTGTTATGGGTGCGGACCCCTGTAAAAGATCAAAAAGGCGCAAGTAAACTCAAAAAGCTCACTTTCAGTAATTTCTAGAAGCCTCTAGAAAGAATCTTGTAGTGGCAGAACCGCTCTTTTGAGGTTCATGTATCCCTTACCTTATGGAGCTAACCCCTTGATGTGAGGAGCTTATCCCTTTGAAGGAGGATTCTATCCCTTCATAATTGGAACTGAAACCTCCTCTTTTTCACTATAAAAAGAGGCATTGGACAGCCTCAAAGGGAGTTGAAGCTTTAGAATATTTTAAGGTTAAGTGCTGTTGAGATTCAGACTCCTTTAACTGAGATTTTGTAAGGAAAGATCACATACCTCTATTTGTCTTGGTTGGAAGACTACAAGGCTTGTTAGAGTAGAGGAGATTCCTGCTTTCGGATCCTGGGAAGGCCTGTTCAACATCAAGGCTAAGGTTGTAAGGTTTTCCTTCTTTCAAAGTTAATACAAATGAATTAATTTTTCTCAATAAGTTGTTGATTAACTGTTTATTTCATGGATTCCTTGATCACCATGATAGGCATGATTTATAATATTTACTATACAGGTGCTATTTAATGTTTTCTTTTTTGTGACTGCAGGTTTATAAAGATAACTCCTTCAAGTGCATGAGGAACAACAACTTCGAACAAGCATTGGATCTACGGTAAGACCTTAACACCTTTATAGTATTCTTTTGTAAATCGCATATGTTTAGAGAAAGATATGTTTGTTTGGCTGTTTGTTGCTAGATTACCTTTTGGTACTAGGGAGATCGATCTTGTCCGCAAGATTGATTTATCCAGTCAACAAATTGGCGACTCTGCTGGGGAAAAATTCTTGTTTTTGGTTTTCCTTTGTTTTGACTTGAGAAAATGATTTTTCTGGTTTTTGATTGATGGATACTTGCCTGGGTATCTTAGCTTTACTTTTATTTTTAAAATTTTGAATTCTATTATGTTTTTCTTGAAATTTTCTGGGGACTGCACTTTGTTTTCTTACACAGTGCGGGCAGTTTCGCACTTTCCTTTAGTAACCAGTGCGGGACCACACCTTTTACTTCTGGGGCCTGCGGACTCTGTTAAAATTTTTGAAAATTTCCAGATTTCGTCTTCCAGTTTACCTTTAATTTGATTTTGGGTTTCTAGTCTCTACCCAGATTTGTATTTTTCCCGTCAAAAGCCTCTTGTAAGTGAGTTCCAACAGTATTTGTGTTTTGGGTGATTTTCTAGAAGTTTTGCATACTTGGATTGGTTTTCACTTGGTCTTTGTAGTGACTCAAAGATTGGAAGCTTGAAATACCTCAGATCACACTTGTCTTTTCATCTTCTTGATGAGTCTGACTTGGTTGTGAAATCCATCCTTTTTTGAGAAATATATCTAGTTGTCTCTTTGCAAATCTTCGAACCAACTTTGTTATAAGTTTTGAATTTCATTTTTACAAAAGGAAACATATATGGATGTTTTTTGGTTTGTTTTTTATTCTGGACAAATGAATCCTTAGTTTACTGAACAACTAAGTAAAACATTCTCAAAAAAATTAAAGCTTTTATTCAAATTAGATTTTTCAAAGTTTGTAGATCTCAAAATTAGTTTTTCGTAGTTTTGAGTGCTTTTTAGAACTTGTAGATCTCTTTTGAAGGAAAGTTGTTTTTGTAATTTCAAGTCTTGAAAGAAAAAGGGATTTATTGTGAGCATTGATTATTTGTCTCGTTTTGAGTTCTTATTGAAAAAAAACAAAAAGATTTTCTTTCATTTATTATTCATGTTCAAAGGAAGAATTGTCTCTTAAAAGAATTGCATTCTCAAACTCTTTCTTTAGCTAGAATTTCATTGAAAGAAAAACAAATTGATTATCATTTTTAGGTGCATTTTTTAGTGTTTTTTGGAAGTCGAGTCTTCACACCATCAAAGTTTCATTTCCATACCTATTGACTTAAAGAACGGCCCATAAAAACAATGCTTAATTAAAATTGAACTAGTAATCTTTTTATTTATAGGGCTCTTATCACCAATATAGCTTAGGCTAGTATCTTGGAGTAGGGAGTAATTAACTCTCCAAGATAGCAAAAACAAACAAGTAGATAAATCTTGCGGTAGGAAATAAATCCAATTGTAATTGGTACAATCTGGTAAGCTTCTCTTAAAGGAGTTAATCATGAGATCATGTCTGAACCTTTGAGACAATCAATTATGTTTCATTGGGAAAGATAGAAGATTATGCACACATTACAAATAGTAAACCTCGGATTAACCATTGTCGAGGAGCCTGGGGTCACTTGTCGGTAAACCTCAGATTGACCATGTCGAGGAACCTTCAAGGGGATTGAGCTTTGTTACTCTTCCTTTGCACGTGGAATCGGATCGTAGACTGTTCCCACAGTTGTATTTATTACTGTTGGTAACCTTAGTGTCCATATGCTTAAGATTATTTCCTACGGTGACGGTGAAGGAAAGATCTCACTGTACCTAGAGCAGACGTCGACTGGACTCACTTGGACTCTTTGGGGGGTTCTCTTCACTCGAGATGGTTTTGTGAAGAAACTTGTGCCAGTCTGTTTCATTAAGCAGGTTGTCGTGGTAACTGTTCCAACTGCCCTTTCTGTATTAAATTTCTACTAAGTTGGATTTCATCACCAACTAGTGTTTTTTAGTACGGGAAGTTACTGTTTGTGTGTGGTTTGAACTCTTAGATTTTTTAGGCGTGTGATTTAGTTGTTTGATTCTTTAGAGACTTTAGGTGTTTTTATTGAAATTTTCTTTGCTTGCGTGTGAATAATTAATATTTAATCGTGGCAGAATTACCGAGACAATCCTGGAGACTTTAGGGGAAGCCCCCTGAATATACACCACGTCATATTGAAGGGATGCATGCTCTAGTATTATCTAGTAGCGGTAGAATTAGATCAACAGAAATTGGAATTTCATCTATAGTTGTTCATCCTGATCATCAAATACCCACAACAGAGTATATTTCTGAGCCGATTTCAGTTTCCGAAGTTACTGGTAGTATTTATCCTTCCAGTGAACTAGCTGAAGAACCTGAAATCTCTGAGCCTAACAATGAATTTTATGTTTTGGAAACATCCTCAAGATTTAATACTCCAACTTCTAGCGATCTTGGTTCACCTAGGGTAAGAAATATTGTTACTCAAGATCTTCCATCTGGCCTTATTTCCATTGAAGAACTTACTAATCCAGACGAAGACGTATCTCTTCCCGAATCCCCACAGTCTTTTAATCTTAGGGAGCGTGAATCCATTTTCTACAACCCTATTAGGACTGACGCTTGGTATCTATCTTTGACAAAAATTTTAGAAAACCCGGGTCTTGCTTTTTCTCCACCTCGAATTCCATTTCATCCTACGCCCAGAGGTTACTATCCTTCATCTATCATAGTAGGAGAGTCATCTATGTTTTCCCAATCACCGAAAGAATTTTTACACGGTGGTCCTTCTGTTCCTTCGAGGTATCAGGCTCTTTCTAGTACTTTCTCAGGAGCAGCTCCTCGACCGATTGAACAAGTATTATCATCTGGTCTTAATGGAATTAAAACTGAAATGTCGAACGCAGAGAAAATCTTTATGATGTCTGGTAATGTTCCAAATCCTCAACCTCAAGGTGGTCAGTTACCGCCTGGAGGGAAACCTCAAGGCAGTCAGTTACCGCCTGGGGGGCAACCACAAGGCAGTCAATTACTACCTGGGGGGCAATTATAGGGTAACTTTTTCCCAGGACAAACTGTAGCACAATATTATTTGGAGAACAACCTCAAGGACAATACATACCTCAAGGTTATCAACCTTCAGTACAGTACATACCCCAAGTTCAACCCCAAACTCAATATGTTCCTCAAGGTCCTTATCAACCCCAGATTCAGTACGCGCCTCAGAGTTATCAACCTCAAGGTTAGTACCCAACTCAATGTTTTCAACTGCCTTCTGGTCAATCATTTGTTCAAGGAGCTGGAAATTTACCACTTAATTATCAACCCTATGTTCAACCAGGCTATGGTCCTACATATGTACAACCTTCTACAGGACAATACCCCAGAATAAACATGGTATGGGATCCATCCCAAATTCAACAGACTATGCAACCTAATGTGCAGTTTCATACTCAACTTGGATAGCCTATGGTTTCTGGTCCAGCCCAGCAACCTGTCCAGCCTACTGTTCAAATCCCTACACCTGGTTCTGTTCAGAAGTTTTGGCCTAGTACACCTCAGACTCTGCCTCAAACTGTTGCAACATCTGTTCAACCTATAACACCTGTTTCTGGAGTATCTGTAGCTCTGGTTTCTTCTATCCCTGCATCCGTGCAAATCCCTCAAGTCTCTCTGCCCCAGTCAGGACCTTCAGTTCAGACTTCGGTCTAGATACCTACAAGACAAGCTGGTACAAGTACGATTGTCACAAGTCAACCGCAATTTACATATCAACCGTACCAAGGACAGTATCAATTTGGTTCTACTACACAAACCCCAGTTTATCAGTATCAACCATACCCTGGCTATACTTATCAACAGCCTCAACAACCCCAGTTTGGTCTAGTTAATCCTGGTTTTCCGGGAGGTTATACTATTCCTAATGAAAATCTGATTCCAGGCTATCCTAGATATCCTCCTCCCGAGACTGGTCTTATTACGCAAGGTTTTCGCGACCCTAACCATCAGTTACCATTTATTACAACTTTGGATTTACTTGATTTGACACGCCTTACGAATGATTCAATTTTTTATCATCCGTATTGGCTGCCAATGCCACATAAGTTGCCCAGTGATATACCAAAATTCGAGGGTAAGTCAGGAGAGGATCCGTCAAATCACATTATGAATCATCACCTCTGGTGTGCATCTAATTCGATAATTGATGATTCAATTCGCTTACGTCTTTTTCAACGAACTCTTATTGGTCTTGCCACCAAATGGTACATTGAATTACCACGAGGCTCTTTTAATAATTTCAGTCGGTTAGCAACTGATTTCTTAACTCATTTCCAGTTGCTTGTCCGATATGACAATGGCACGGAACTTTTGACTTCACTAAAGCAATCCACGTCCACGTATATTTATGATCATATTCACGAATGGCGATGTAGAAGGCGTTTAGTGAAAGTTTACATTCCGGATCAAATTTTGGCAGAATGGTTTGTTAAATCATTATTACCCAAAATCACTGAAGATGTAGCTAAGGCAGGAGTTTTTACTGAGGAGCAGGTCATTGCTCAAGCTCAGTATCTCGACCTCGTCTATACGCAGTCAGGTAATTTACATGAAAAAATCCCCGATCTTCCAAAACAAGGTCAAATAACTGCAGCTCCTTCAAGGTCTCATGCCGCTGATGGTATGATTGGTACGGTTAATACTAAAAGCACGAATAAATCTTCAAAGAATTCTTCTCCTATAATAACTTTACCTGATTCCTCGAAAGGAGAGTCTCTTCCTGAAATTTCTGCCGACATTCATGTCGTAGAGACATCTACGGCCAAATCTAAATCTAATGGTAAAAAGAAGGGGAAGAATAAAAATAAAAAGAATTCAAAAGAGAAAACAGATAAAAATGAATCTAATGACGAAAAACACAAGCCTCGCTATCCTTGTTTCATTTGTGACGAGGATCATTTTACTAAGGAATGTCCACATCGAGCAGAGGTTTCGAAATTCGTTAAAGGTTCTCAACAACCTGCTATCTTGAAGGATCCTTTTCCCACTCAAGACAGTAAGATGATAGGTTCTACCTCAATTGCCTCAGAAGAGCCTACTATGATGATGTATCATGTTAGGATTGTGACGCGGTTGCAAGATTATGGTAGTAAAAAACCTGTTGGTGGTAAAGAAGAAAAATCTTCCAATTCAAACACATCAACTACACCTCCTCCTATTTCTGATCCGCTACAAATCGAGAAACCCAATCTAGACTTAGTAATCAAACCGCCTGCTAAAGGTGTACTTCGTAATTCAACTTTCAATCCACATGTGAGAGCTGCTCAGAATTACAACATTGTTGAAGACTTAGCTATTTCCCCTTCAATAATGTCGAATTTGGAAGTGTTGCAATCGTGCCCAGCACAACGTAAATTAATGTTGTCTGCCATAGGAGCTGTCGATATTTAGGATTCGAACCTAATAATCTTCGATTTAGAGAATATTACACCCCACCTACCTCATCAAATGGCTTTCCAGATTCCAGTATTAGTAAAAAACAAACCGATCTTTTGGATTGTGATTGATGAAGGGGCTTCTACGTGTATTATGTCAATCCAGTGTTGGAAATCACTTGGTTCTCCTACACTCAAACAATATTTGACAATTCTAAAGGCTTTTGATGGCCGAGGGTTCCATCCTTTTGGTATTTTGCAGGATTTACCTATACGGGTCGAAGGCAAAAACGTAAATTTAGATATGGAGGTGGTTGATGCCCCTCTAGATTACAACCTTCTCTTGGGTCGTAGTTGGTCTTATGCTATGACTGCTTTTGTTTCATCGGTCTTTTAGCTTATCAAGTTTCCACATCAAGGAAAAATCGTTACAATAGATCAGCTCACTTATTTCTCATCCGATCCAGCCTCTACAGAAACTATCCAGCACATCAGTAAAACGACTATCCCTTACAAGGATGTTGGGGTAGGTTTGAATAAAGATTCTGGTTTACTAGGAAATTTTTCCTTTCCTCCTCCTAACGTATCGCCTCCTATTGCAAATATTCATATGATTTCATCCAATACCATTACGTTTGATGATCCTTAGATCATACCTTCTGATTCCGAGTTGGATTCATTTGATGGCGCGATGCCTTTGAGTCCCTTCGAAATTTCATATCAGGCTGTACAGTCACTTTCTGATCCTTCTTCAACCGAAGCTGATCCAATGAATGGAATCCATGAGGAATCACTTTCTATCTCTAGCTTAGCCACAACGACATTTCCCGATATTGTTCATACTGATGAGAAGATTTGCGAACTTTTGTCTGTTGACAATTTACCATGGGAAGATATACATCATCGATCTTCATTTTTACTTGAGCCAGATCATTTTGAAAATGATTTCACTTCTATTTTTACTGCTGAACATGTCATAGAACCATAGAATCCATTGCAAAATCCTGATTACGAGTTAAATTTGGAAAATATTTCTCGAACGATTCCTATTGACATTTCAGTTAAGCCAGGAATAATTGAAAACATTCATATAGGTGCTTGTTATATGGACGTTGAAATCCAAACTTATAAAGCCCTATTTCAAGAATTTTGTGACGTTTTTGCTTGGTCATATGAAGAAATGCCAAGAATTGATTCGTCAATTGTTGTACATGAAATCAAGACTTACCCAGATGCCAAACCTGTCTGACAATGCTTACGTCAGATACATCCGCAAAAAGCTACTGCTATCAAAGTCGAAGTTGAAAATTTACTTCGTGCAGGTTTCATTTATCCAATTCCGTTAATGGATTGGGTATCGAATATTGTTCCTATTAATAAAAAACAAGGAACGATAAGAGTATGTATCGACTATAGGGATATTAATCGAGCTTCTCCCAAAGACAATTATCCAACCCCCTATATCGATCAAATAATTGATGATTGTGTCGGTAGTGAAATGTTCTCCTTAATGGATGGTTTTTCCGGTTACAATCAAATAAACATACTCCCTGATGATCAGCCAAAAACAACTTTTATTTGTCCATGGGGGACATTTTCTTATTGCAAACTACCCTTTGGATTGAAGAACACTGGTGTAACTTTTCAAAGGGCTATGGCTTACGCATTTCATGACATTAAGCACATTGTGCAGCCTTATCTCGACGATTTACCTTCTCATTCATCGCATAGGTCCGACCATATCACTCATTTACAAGCTATATTTATGAGATGTAGGCATTATCGAATTCGGATGAATCCACACAAATGTGTTTTCTGTGTAGAATCAGGTCGCTTACTGGGATTTGTTGTTTTGAAAGCAGGCATTCGCGTTGATTCATCGAAGGTCGAGGCTATTTTCAATCTACCTCCTCCTTCGACTCTGCGCCAACTCCAAAGTTTGCAGGGGAAAGAATTTTTTTTACATCGGTTCATTCCTAACTACGCCGAGCTAACAAAGGGTTTTACCCAGTTGTTGAAACAGAATGTTCCATTCTTTTGGGATGAGATCGCTAATAGATATTTTGATGCACTCAAACACACGTTTACCCATGCACCATTACTGCATCCTCCCAATTACAACCGGGACTATTTTTTGTATCTCACCGCCTCTCATTCCACCATTGGGATGGTTTTATTTCAGGAAGATGAATTCAACAATGAACATGTGATTTACTATCTTAGTCGAAATCTGCATCTGACTGAGATCAAATGGACACATGTGGAGAAATTGGCCTTGGAAACTATTCAAGCTATCCAAAGAATTCGACACTACATCTTATTACGCAAAACCACAGTAATTTCTGACTATAACCCTATGATGTACATCTTGACCAGAAAATTACTAGGGGGCAAGTATTCCAAATGGATAGTTATCCTGCAAGAATCTGACTTGGAATTTGAAAAATCCAAGGCAAAGAAATATTTGGTTTTTGCCAAACTGATGTGTGATTACCCCTCTACTGATACTAAAACTGTGGTGGAACAACCCATTGCAGACAAATCCTTGTTTCTTATCAATTCTATTTATCCTTGGTATGGGGATATTATTGTTTATCTCCAAACCCAATGTTTTCGGCTTGAAATCTCATGATCTCAGAAATGGAAAATACGTTTCCAATCCCAATAATACAATATTATCAGGGATACACTCTATCATCGTGGAGCGGATTCTGTTTTCTAACGCTGTCTTATTCATGAAGAAGCTGAGAAGGTTCTCAATGACTGCCATTCTGGATCATGTGGTGGTCATTTGTCTGGGTATGCCACAGCCCAAAAGATATTGTGCGCTGGTTATTTCTGGCTGTCGTTATTCAAAGATTGTATCTATGCAGTCCGGAAATGCCACAATTGTCAGTTATTTGATCGTAAAATGTGTGCACCACCCGCTCCTCTTCACCCTATAATTGTTGTCGGTCCTTTCACAAAGTGGGGTATCGACTTTATTACATGTAACCCTCACTCGGCCGGGGGGCATGCGTATATTATCCTAGCAGTAGATTATTTTACTAAGTGGGTCGAGGCGATGCCTACATTTTCGGCAGACGGCAAGACTGCTGCAAATTTCGTGTTCAATCATATAATTTCTAGATTCGGTGTTCCTCAAGCCATTATTACAGATCATGGAAGTTATTTTCAAAATATAATGATGACTGAACTGACAGAACAACTTGGCTTGCGCCACGATAGTTCTACTCCATATTACCCACAGGCTAACGGTCTGGTTGAAGCTATCAATAAATTTTTAGTCATTATGATCAAACTAATTATTGGTATTCATAAGTCGAATTGTCATTTCATGTTATTTTCAGCACTTTGGCCATATCGGACCTCAGTAAAAACATCAATTGGTTTCACTCCCTTTCAACTGGTTTACGGTTTGGAAGTTGTGTTTCCTATTGAATGCGAAATTCCATCATTGAAATTAGCCATAGAATTACTCCCAACTACGTCTGAAGAGGAGAAGCATTTTTTGTACTTGGCTCAGCTAGATGAGAATCGACGAAATGTTGTGTTAGCAAACGAAGCTCATGTCAAACAAATAAAAGCTCATTATGATAGAAATGTTACCCCTCATAGTTTTTCAGAAGGAGACCTAGTTTTAGTGTACAATCAAGCCAACGATAAGCTAGGGGCTGGAAAATTTGTGCCTATGTGGCATGGTCCTTTCATTGTTAAGAAAAAACTGGTAAAAGGGGCCTATGAGCTAATAGATTTCGACGATGTCCCTTTAGATAAACCCAAAAATGGGCTTTATCTAAAGAGGTATTATGCTTAAACTTGGTGTGGATATTTTTAATTATATTAGATTCTTTACTGTAGGTGTGCCTTAGATTAGAAAAGCAGTTTAGAGTGTGTTTTTATCACTATTCCTGCTTATCTAAGTTTTACTCTTGATATTGCAGATGTCGACGTCTCTTCAAACCTACATTGGTTTTGCTGATGGTGCTTGTCGTAGTACATGGAACATTTCTTCTGCAGCTTGGGTTATCTATTCACCCTCTGACGAGTTAGTATCCATGCATGGGGTAAGCCTCGGTCAAAAAACGAATAACATTGCAGAGTATAGTGCAGTGATTGAGTTATTATCTGAATCCATATCATTTGGAATTCAGAGTTTGACTGTTAGGTTGGATTCTAAACTTGTTGTATTACAGCTTAACAGGGTTTATGCCATTAGAAATCCAGTGTTATTACGGTTATTTTTAAGAGTTCGTCTCTTGGAAGATAAATTTGATTACATTGAATATCAGCATATTCCAAGACATTTAAATACTTTAGCAGATGCAGTTGCTTCTAGTATGATAAATAGATATTTGCAATAATCAAAACAGTAAATTAAACAACATTCGATAACATGTACACAGATAGCCGGTAATAGTGATATATCATAGCATAAAAGTTTGTTTTCAAAATATACATCGTCTTCGATCATAGGTTGAAATACACCTTATGATCGACAAAAATGATAATACAAAAGGTCAAAAATGATATGAGTCTACAAAACGATCATCCTATCCCTGATGATGATCACGATAAGAGACCACTGCCCGGGCCACCCTACACAAGAACCTTCTAAAAGGTCCTAGGACACCAATCACATATCTCTATAATCTGAGCGAAATATCATCTATGTCGGTCTCTGGCATGTCTAGAGTCAAGCGCTCTAGGTGATGCTCTAAATCAGACAGGATCTCTACTGATTGGCCTTCTAGGGCTGGTGCGGCTGCAACTGGTTGCCTCCTTTCATAAGGCTGGAGATGGACTGGTCGCCGTGGGCCCAAATCTGCATTTAAACTTTTGATTATTAGTTTTGGGACGGTTTAAAAAAAAAAAATTAGAACTTAGAAATTGTTGAAAATTATTTTTACCTGATTCATCCCACTGTTCCCCTACTGGGAAAGCCATCTCTCGGTCACCGCAGAAATCTATCCCAGCGTATGGAAAGTCCTCTATGACAAAAATTTGGCGTTCCAACCAACGAAAATATGAAGAAGGAAATTGAACAACCTCGACGCCCTCAGCAACATGACGGGCCATCAATGCAACCCTACGAACCATCCTAGGTTCTCGAGGTCAACCAGCATCAATAGGAATGTTCTGCGGAGCTAACATGGGTATCCTCTCTAGAGAAAAGGTGACTACAATGGATCCATATCCAAATTTGTTGATCTTTCCATTATTTGCTCTGGTTAGTTGGCCTTTTACATTGGCCAACACAGCTTCTCACCAGTTGAAAATGGTGCCTTGAAAACAGTCTACAGCAATGCGCATTTGGGAACCGGCAGCCACATGCAACGCTGTGCTCCCACACATTCTGGTGACAGTAAATGCAATAAATTTAAGCTCGGGATGGATGATATTTTTTATGTCAATCCGTTTGTCCCGGGGATCTGCCTGATCGTCACAGAACTCTAGTCGAAGACTAGCGACAGACTGGCCACCCGGCCTAGTCCCAAACAAAGAAATTTGTTCACCCCTCTTGGACAAACCATTCAAAAAATAGATATCCTCCAGCTCAATTTCGAGCCGGTGGCCACCAACAATGAAGCACTGGTCCTGTATATTCCACCTGTTCACCAGACACGTTAGGAGGTCTACTTGTGCCCTCATGCCCTAAATGGCCCAGAATTTATACAAACCGCATGCTCTTAATGCCTGCATTGTAGGAAAATGAAGCATTGCAGCATCATCTACGTCTTCATGCTCGCATTCTCTCCAAATTAGCATCTTGTATATCCTACAATGCATAAAAAGATATATTAGAACAATCTAGTTTTAAAAATTTTGGGCGGAATTAAAGAAATTTAAGTTTGAAATTTAATTGCGTGGGGTCCACACTATGTTCTCATACACAGTGCGTAGGAATGCACGAGAACTTTGAGACAGGTGTGGACCCAAGACTTTTTTCTATGTAGAAAAAAGTCAGGGTCCGCAAGGCCCGCGTGTTGCACCTGTGGACCCCCGCGGGTGATTTTTTGAACCTATTTTTCCCTTAAAAATGAAATATAAAGCCTAAATGAAATGTAAATGGATGAAATGCAAGATAAGGAAGTCATGGATTACCTGGAGCTGACGGTTCTCGATTTCACTGGACGAATTTTCCAGAATCTTTGCAGGAACTTTTTTACCCAAAGCTCTTACTTTTCACTCTGAACACAAATGGTAAAAATGAAGTTAGAAAAGTCCTTTTTATAAGTTTTTTCGAATAAATGAATTTTTAATTTGTTTATTTTTCACTTTAAAAAGGTTATTTTTGAAATAATTTTTATTTATCTTAAACAGGTATGTGTAATGTTTCGAGTTTTTGTGCAGAAATTGGATTTTTTGGGAAAATTGATTGTTTTTCAACAAAGAGCATACTTTTATCACTTTTTCGGACTCTTTCAAAAAATTTATAAAAAAGCGAAAACTTGGAGTCCTCTTTTAAGCTCTTTTCAGACTCGAAAATTGAAAGATTTCCGAGCACTTGATTATTCAAACTCGTTAAAATAAATGAATGATCGTCCTTTCAGTATAAGTTTACCCCTTTTACAGACTGAGATGGACTATTTACGAAAAAGGTATACGTTGACTAATTACGGTCAATAGAGTTCTCTCCCGCATTATTTTATCCTTTTTCGGGCTCGAGAGACTAAATTTACGAAAAAGTACACCCATGGAGTCTTCTTAAGTTTTTTCTTCTAACTCTCTAAAATTGAAAAAACACCGAGTTTCTCCTATACTGGACTCGTTAAAATTTAAACAGTAAAGGACCTGTTCAATTTTAAACAGGAACAAACCACTCCTTCTTAGGGTTCGAATCTTAAACTAAGTTGGACTCATCTGAAGGATGAGCTTATAAACAAGCAAATGTTATCCTCCTCAAGCTTGTCAAAAATAAAGAGGTACTTGCCAGAAATGGTGGGGGAAAAGAGAGAAAAATGAACTTGTTTGTTGTATTTTGATTTTTCGAAAAGTCGTTAACCACTCTTAAACACGACACTTTTGTTCACTTCGGTTGGGAAATCCTTTTCCTAACAGTTAATCAAACCATTTTGAAAGTCTTCAGCCAGTTTCTGGGTATTAGCTTTGGGTCAATTGTCTCCAAGCCATCTGCAGTGTCATTATGTGTTCAAGAGGATAGTTCAAACAAACCATTCATCTACAAAATATGTGTCTTCTGACCATCCTTGAGTCAGTCCTTGCCAATATATTTCTTCAAAACTTGATCTATGATTTCAAGCTGTGGGCTTGCCTACGACAAATCACTTCCTATCGACGACAACTCATTATCTAGGAAGCTGATCTAGAAATCGTCAATACCTTGAAATTTGCATGCCTCAATGGAAGGTTTCTTGCCTTCGACGACAGGTTTCATTATTGACCTTCAATCGAATGATTTTGTGACATGTTCGACTTCAGCTCATTCATTCACATTTCATGGATTGTATTGAGTACTTTGAGAGCCATTGACATTACTGGTGGTTACTCTCACACTTGTTAACAGTTTACATTATTGAATGGTAATCAAGTGGTTTCTACCATGTTCGACTTCGACACATTCATTCACATGGATAGAATCGTACTAGTTCGAGAAGCGGAAATCAAGACCGTGGATCTAGTTTCTACCATCCAGGCTGCAAGGAATTTTGTTATTCATTTATATAGTGGACTATTCATAAACAGATGGTTGCATCCATACTGTGTCTACACATGTCTATACTATTTATGTACTACAAAATCATTCCTGTATCAGAACAGTTTAGTCATTTATCTAGTTAGTTTTGATCTAAGTATGGGAATGCCTACCTCAGCAATGATATGTTTACATATTTATATTTTGCATTGAATTTTTTTACAGGTTCCGACTGGGGTGTCCATAGGGTGATCCTTGAAATTATAAAGTACTGCACTCTTCATATATGACAGACTTCAGCTTCATCTATTCCAAACTTTGCACTTTAGGGGGCAATCTGTTACACTGAAAATTGTCATCTTGACATTCTGCTACTTGTATGAGCTCATTATCACTAATACTTCCTCCTTTTCAAGTCTAACACATCAGCTCCTCATATCAAGCCTTGAAAATAAGAGAAAAGTTCTTAAAAATCTCCTTAACTCTGGTATCGCACTTTCTCTGTATCCTGCCTGCGGTCTCGCACCTAATGTTCATGACTCCTGCGTACCTAAACGCACTTTCTCTATGTTATGGGTGCGAACCCCTATAAAATATCAAAAAGGTGCAAGTAAACTCAAAAATCTCACTTTCAGTAATTTCTAGAAGCCTCTAGAAAGAATCTTGTGGTGGCAGAACCGCTCTTTTGAGGTTCATGTATCCCTTACCTTATGGAGCTAACCCCTTGATTTGAGGAGATTATCCCTTTGAAGAAGGATTCTACCCCTTCATAATTGAAACTGAAACCTCCTCTTTTCCACTATAAAAAGAGGCATTGGGCAGCCTCAATGGGAGTTGAAGCTTTAGAATATTTTGAGGTTAAGTGCTGTTGAGATTCAGACTCCTTTAACTGAGATTTTGTGAGGAAAGATCACATACCTCTATCTATTTTGGTTGGAAGAGTGCAACTCTTGTCAGAGTAGAGGAGATTCCTGCTTTCAGACCCCAGGAAGGCCTGTTCAACATCAAGGCTAAGGTTTTAACGTTTTCCTTCTTTCAAAGTTAATACAAATGAATTCATTTTTCTCAATAAGCTATTGATTAACTGTTTATTTCATGGATTCCTTGATCACCATGATAGGCATGATTTATAATATTTACTATACAGGTGCTATTTAATGTTTTCTTGTTTGTGACTGCAGGTTTATAAAGATAACTCCTTCAAGTGCACGAGTGACAACAACTTTGAACAAGCATTGGATCTACGGTAAGACCTTAACACCTTTATAGTATTCTTTTGTAAATCGAATATGTTTAGAGAAATATAGGTTTGTTTGGTTGTTTGTTGCTAGATTACCTTTTGGTACTAGGGAGATCGATCTTGTCTATAAGATTGATTTATCCGGTCAACAGGGGGAGGTATACCTATGCCGGCCGAGATGACAAAGTACAAAGAATAATGGTGCGCCCAGTAAAATGAGACTGAGCTATAAAGTATATGACATGCTGGCAAAAAATGCGCCAAAAAAAAATATAATGGATCCCACATACATATTGCGCATGGGACAACAACCAAGAATGAATACAATAATATCTGAGTACATGAGACATAATAACAACAAAGAAGCCCTGATAAACAGGAAAGGGCTCTAAAATTATGAATGGGTCATCTGAGTGATACATGCATGAAATAGGCATTGCAAGTGGCTGGAACGTAACCCATCAAATATATGGAGCTACATCTTAGGCTATAGCATAATATGAGGTCATTCGGGCATGTGGGGGGCTACCTGAAGGGCCACCACCTCATGAGGCCTAAAACATCTCACACACACTCGAGAATCACAGGTATAATCTGCTGGATCATCGAACCATCAAGTATACGAATTTTGATCATGCAATAAGGAGTTGGATGATAAAAAATCAAGTCAAAGGTCAATGAGGAATCCATTTTCCTGATCTGAGGCACCGAACAAGAATGGAAGTTGGAACCAAGGTACACCACCCTCTAGACCTGTCTTCTGCAACAAATGTGTTGATGGCGACAAAAGGATGGCCGCATAAGTGAGGCAATGAGGAATCCTCATCTAAGGCACGAGGGATCATAGTAAAGTGACTAATGGAATGACACCAAGGATGATGATGGAATGGGAGATACGGAGTAGCATGTAATATTCCCAATTAGTCCTAAGCTAATGGGAATATTCATTTTTGTTTTATTCCTTTGTTTAAAGAATAAAAGTGTAAAGGAGGTCCATAGTAATCCTAAATAATTAATAAATCAATGCCAAATATAAAAAGGCTAAATCTTGGTTGCTAAATCAAGCACCCTTAGGTATGAAAGGGGATGGACATTTTAACTAGGTCAACCTTGACCAAATCTACAGTGTTGTCTTGGAGTGGCCATCAATGAGCCACAACGCAATTTAGGATGGAGATGCTTTTTGTGAAAGGATTGATCTCATTGGAAGTGTTTTAGGGTTTTTAACCTTTTAACTTATAAAAGGAAGAGGATGGTAGCATTAGAAGGTTGTTGATGATATGATATTTCTGAATATATTGTATGTTTAGACATATATCATTCTCTTGTTGTTTAGTTGAGAATTAATGTTGTTTAGCATTGGGTATTCTTAATCGGGAATCCCACCTCTTTCCTTGAGAGGCCTCTTGGAAGAGTTTGAATTATATTGTCCACTATCTAGCTGAAGGCCAAGCTTCTTCTTTCAACTACAACATATATCCTATTGAGGGTTTGGTTGTCTTTGCAAGTTGCAACAAGTGGAGGCTAGATCTTTTCAGATCTAGGCCATCTTAGTGCTCTTTTTCAGTGGAGGAGACTTCTACTTCATTGGGAGGAGAGTATTAGATGTATTGAGCTTCATTTTATGACCTTTTCATGTGGCCAACCACATTTTGATCCCTACAGCGGATTTTTACTTCCAGATCTGCGTTATTCCTATAGGTGCAGTTGCATGGTGTTTTGGCACACCATCTGGAGAGTTGGTTTTCAAGTGTTGGGGATATGCCCTTCACTTTGGAGATCCATTGGAGGTGATAATTTTATTTTTCATATTAGATCAGATCCATTGGATCTGAATATTTCTGCAGATCTACAGTCTCAAAACTCATATCTACAAGTTATACATGGTGTAATGCTGAAAACCCCAAGGGGATTTTGAAGAGGAGCCTATATAGTGTATGGATTTGTTATAGGTATGAATTTTAATGCACTTATTTTCTATAGATCTAAAGTGTAATCTACAGTTGTTGCAGCTCAACAAAATAATGTTGTAAGGCTTTTTCCAATCTTAATAAATGGTTGCAGCACCTCTTTTTGAGGATTTTCTTCTATTGGAGACTTATATTTCCTGTTATACATCTTATGGGACATCTTGTACATCTATTTTGTTGTTGTAAATACAAATGAAGGGTCTCCATATTGGCCTCCTGCTTTGTCTATGATGATCTGCGTTATTTTCCTACTTATCTACATTGTACTGTTGTATTCCCCATTTTGGAATATTACAATGGTATCGAAGCATCATCTTGGCATAGCCTGTGCTTTCTAAGAAGCCAATATCTCTTTTGAAGAATAAAGGACTCTTACTGACAGTGAGAAGAGCTATCTAAAGAAAATACAGAAGAAGTTTGATTACACAAATGACAAAGAAAACAAGGTTAAAACCCCTTTATATGGAGGAATGAAAAGGAAGGAGTTCTCAAAAACTCCTTTCCAAACTATGCATGAGCTTAAAAGAGAAACCAAGGGAATGAGGAGGGAAATACATGAAGATCCCTCAAGAATATTGGCACATGAAGAAAGCCATAGTTCTTCATATTATGTGTTTGAGCATTCAGCCACACAATCATATCTACAACGCAGTAGCATGCCTACATTCTTGGTAAGAGAAGAAGCAGAAGGAGGAACACCAAAGGAGGAGAATATTGGTGACTATCTCCAAGAATATGAATCTCAGTCTAGAAGATTCAAGGATAATCTAAGCTTGCAAGGGTTTTGTCAACTTAAAGAAGAAATAAGACCCATAAACTACAATAGAAGAAGAGGGTGCATGCAACACACTTTGGGTAGATTATTTCTACCTACTTTTGATGGGTCACCCAAGAGCACAACCAAGTCTTGGGTAAGGAAGCTAGACACATATTTCCAGTTGCATCAAGTTTCATAAGAAGAAGCCATTAGAGTAGCAGCACTGCACCTTGGAGGTAAGGCTTATGCCTGGTAGTTATTTGAATCTTCTTCATTGAATAATGAAAATATATATACTTATGCAAATTTCACTAGGAGGTTAGTGAAAAGTTTTGATTTGAAACAATCTGGAACTTCCTTGGGAGAGCAAACCAAACCCAAGAAATCATAACCTTTGCATGAGTTGGGAGGATCCATGAAGCCAACTCCATTTCAGAACATTGTTCAGGGGGCTAAATATATGCAACATGTTTTTCCAAGAGCAAAGGCCCCACTTCAGCAAAAGCTTTCTTCTCAAGTAGAAGACATGAGGATTTCTCTTTCAAGAGGAGATCAAGATAAAGGATATTTTAATGATGAGGTATTCTCCATTTATGAGGAGGAAGAGGAAGAGCTAGGAAGATCCTCAAGCGCTGTGACAACAGGAGGAGATCTACTTCTATTTGGAGATGGAGATGAAGTAATTTCTTCAACTAGAGAAACTCTTGCATCTTTGCAAGAAGTCCCAAAGGATCTTACATATGAATATCATGAGTAGCATGTGTCTATGTTGTTAGGAAATGAGGAAAAAAAACAGAGGTATCATAGCACTAACATAGCAGAAGATGATCCACCACCACATGGAGGTGAGGATGGAGAAATTTCTCCAATCAGAAGCACTCTTGCATCCTTAAGAGTGATACCCAATTATCATAAAACTTCCACACAAGAAACATAGATGAATTTTCACAGTGGAAGCAGGGATATGATGATCCCATCTATTGTGCACATGAGGATGATCCATGAGACATCATTATCTTATGGTAAACCACCTGAAAGGCCACTTGATTTAGATCTGATGGAATATGTCTCACATCTTGATGCTCCATTCATAGAACCAGGAAGGAAGGGAGCATTAGAAGACCACAACACAACGCTGAGAGTGTTGGGTGAGCTTAAGGAGGATGGAGATACTCTTCCAATTACTATTCCAATAACACCATTATCTACCCTCTCATCTCATACTGCGTTGAGAGAAAATGTTGCAAGATTGGAGAATGACACCATCATGGGGCAAGGAGAGCAGTCCTTGGGTATGGAGACTCAGAATATGATCTCACTTGGAGAGAAATATTCCATACATGACAGAATATGGTGGTCACACATGCATACTTTGGCAAGACCAAGGAGGTTTTGGATAGATGATAGCTTTCCATGGGAGACTAACTTCCAAGAACTTCCACCTTCATTTGAGCATGTGCATATGCAAGAAGGGCAGCAAGGAGGGGATAATAACATTCCAACATATACCTTTGGCATGAGATATGTCAAGGAGGAGAGCAACCACATGAAATACTTTCCAGTTGATAGATCAACAACGCTATCATTTTTAGGGAGTTTAGATCCATATTGGAAATCCCAACTGTTGGTGGATTACTCCAAGGATCTTCACACATGCATGATACTTGATGACCAGCTACATGAAGAGGGCTATTCAATCCAAGAAGGAGTCATATATTATCATGGTATGATCTTCTTTTCTATAGCCTCCAAGCTCAGGAAGAAGTTTCTACAAAGGGCCTATGAAGAGTTATGTTTTAGCCACACATATTCCATGAAGATATACAACATCATCATGAGGAGCTTTACTTGGGAAGGCTTTGAAGGAGAACTATATCAGCATTTCCAAAGATGCATGTACCATGTGTAGATGGGGTAGCAACATAACTATATGGAGGAGTTAACTCAGTCATGTCTTTCTCTTTTTGAGGAAGGGGACAAATCTATGCACCACTCCATTTGTTTGAGAAGGAATTTTGGTGAAGAACATGCTCATGTAAATAATTTTTCATTTGATTATTGTTTGCATTATTTCACCATGTATATGTAGGCCATGACTCCAAGGAGGATTATTGTACCTTATAAACTTCATGGCCAAATTTGGGCCACAAAAATTTCTGAACATGGTCACTCCGTTGGAGTACAAAGGGAGATTTTGTTTCATGATGGGTTCATTCCTAAGGCACCAAATATATCTCACATTTTCAGACATGGTGAGATAACTTGGACATCAAGTAAGTGGTGGGAAAACAACTTACCACATCTTGATCTGATGTAGGTAGGAGATACACTGTGCTAGTTCCATGTGTGGGACTATGACCCACCTCCATATGCACAAATTTATATTTGTATGTATGTAGTTTTTATCCCATACATTGATGACGTACTTGTATTTTTTATGGGAATGTATGGAGGGAGGATAGGAGGTATGTATGTGCCCTATGGGATGGAGATTCTCCATGTATCTTATGCTGCATGTTTCAGGGAGAACATTGGGAAAACCATGTTTGTTTCATTTGAGCTATTGTCTCCTTATGGGATGGATTATTTACATCTCATGAGAACTTTGGAGGAGAAATTCATGGAGGTCTGGATTGGTGAACACTTAGCTTATGGAGGAAGCTTATCACATGATGGTGTCACCTATGGAGGAGGATAAGAGTTGCAGCACTCAATTTATTAGTTGCTTGAGGACAAGAAACTTTCGGGAGGGGAGGACTGTGATATTCCTAAGTAGTCCTAAGCTAATGGGAATAATCATTTTTGTTTTATTTATTTGTTTAAAGAATAAAAGTGTAAAGGAGGTCCATAATACTCCTAAATAATGAATAAATCAATGCCAAATGTAAAAAGTTTGAATCTTTGCTGCTAAATCAAGCACCCTTAGGTGTGAAAGGGGATGGACATTTTGACTAGGTCAACCTTGACCAAATCTACATCGTTGTCTTGGAGTGGCCATCAATGAGGCACAACGTAGTTTTAGATGGAGATGATTTGTGTGAAAGGAGTGATCTCATTAGAAGTGTTTTAGGGTTTGAAATATCTTAACTTATGAAAGGAAGAGGATGGCAGCATTAGAAGGTTTTTGATGATATGATATTTCTGAATATATTGTTTGTTTAGACATATATCATTCTCTTGTTGTTTAGCTGAGAATTAATGTTGTTTAGCATTGGGTGTTCTTGATCGGGAATCCCACCTCTTTCCTTGAGAGGCCCCTTGGAAGAGTTTGCATCGTATTTTCCACTATTTCGCTGAAGGCCAAGCTTCTTCTTCAACTACAATGCAGATCATGTTGATGGTTTGGTTGTCTTTTCAAGCTGTAGCAAGTGGAGGCTAGATCTTTTCAGATCTAGGCCATCTCAGTGCTCCTTTTTAGTGGAGGAGACCTACTTCATTGGGAGGAAAGTATTGGATGTATTGAGCTTCATTTTCTAATATTGGCATGTGGCCAACCACATTTTGATCCCTACAGTGCATTTTTACTTCTAGATCTGTGTCATTCCTATAGGTGAAATTGCAGGGTGTTTTGGTACACCATATGGAGAGTTGTTTTTCAAGTGTTGGGGATATGCCCTTCACTTTGGAGATCCATTGGAGGTAATCATTTTCTCGTTCATATCAGATAAAATCCAATTCCATATCTGCATATTTCTGTAGATCTGGAGTCTCAAAACTTAGATCTACAAGTTGTACATGGTGTAATGCTGAAAACCCCAAGGGGATTTTGAAGAGGAGCCTATATAGTGTATGGATCTGTTATAGATCTGAATTTTCATGCACTTATTTTCTCTATATATAAAGTTTAATCTACAACTATTTCAGCTCAATAAAATAATGTTGTAAGGCTTTTTCCAGTCTTAATACATGGTTGTAGCACCTCTTTTTGAGTATTTTCTTCTATTGGAGACTTCTATTTCCTGTTATACATATTATGGGCCATCTTGTACATCTATTTTGTTGTTGTAAATACAAATGAAGGGTCTCCATATTGGCCTCCTACTTTGTCTATGATGATCTGCATTATTTTCCTGCTTATCTGCATTGTATTGCTGCATTCCCCATTTGGTAATATTACATAGCAGACGGATGACTTCCCTTGTCAGAGCATAAAAAGCATGGATGACCTAGCAGCACCTGACTCGACTCCAGGGGGATGGAGGATATTATGACTAGAGACCAAAATGGGCGACACGGGAGAGGGACAAGGCAAAAATGGATGGAATATTGTAACATGAGGCAAAGGGACTCAGGAAAAACTCCATGAATGCGATGGTGACTTAACTCAGATGCTTTGATCAAGGGCGACTCGATGACGCTGCCACACAGAACTAGTGGGGACCATAAAGGCATGAGTAAAAGATGGTTACTCATGAATAAAATTGGCACACACATTGGTAAGTATGGAGGAAAAGTGGTTCCCCAAGTACAAGCAACGCAAGTGAAAAAATCCGATTCTAAGAGGCAGCGAAGTGACCCTTCTTGGAAAAATGGCTTCCGGGAAAAAGTATCAAATCACCAAAAACCAAATGATACCCATTTTATAGCTTGGTGAGAGCTTTCTAACGGTGTTGATAGTTCGTCAAAACGAGCTATGGTTTGGTCACAATTGGTGAAAGATAAGGTGATTTCCCTCCAATTTGATTCATTTGCTAGTGGAGCTGTGGTGAACTTGGAGAGGAGGAGAAGGCCCTAAATATTGTGATGATTGTAGCAGAAAAACCGACCTTCAGAATCAATATTTTTCAGTTGCAGGTAGGTGGCCTAACCTTACTCTTCATTTTCAGTGGATAATTTTTTTCATATTAGGCTCCCAGAGCCTAGGAACAACACTCAGCCCATCCTCATGACCGGCTTGCACTTCCTCAGCCCTGTACTATGAGTTGGATCACAGTTTTCATAGGGGAAAACTATGATCTCGCAGGTAAAAGGCTGGAAAATTGTGATTTGACAGAAAGGTTGAGTTTGTCCTATTTTTTGGCTGAGACCTGGGGCTTCATGATTTTGGTGTAGTTTTTCTTCCTCTGAGATGAAAACATGATGGGTTTGTGTAGGTATGGCCGAGTTAAAGATCAACTAGAGAGAGAGAGATATTTGGATTCACTTTGTTCCGAAATTCGCGGGGATGAGGTGGTCCGAGGCACACTAGCGAGGTATGCAGTTCTCAAGCTGATTGAGAACCCAATGATGAGGGAAGGGGAGCCCTTGTTGTCCAGGATAGTCAGCTACTAGGATTCAGACTAGGAGGCCTTTGTAGTGCAAGGAACTGGATCGATTTGACCATACAGGACATCTATTTCTTGACCGGACTGTTGTCACTGGGGGTGGTGGGAGATATACATCTGGTGTTACTGTGAGGGCAGAACATATCAGAGTTTGTGGTATGCCACTGCAAACTAGATGCTCATGCTATCGAGATGTTTCCGCAGCAGTACTACAGATCTTGGGCAACCAGGCGATCCACCACATCACCGAAGGGCAAAGGATGTTAGTTGAGAGTGTACTGAGTGGGACCTACTATGGGTGGGCCTAGATGATGATGTCATCAGTGAAACGATAGTTTTTTTCTATGCAAGTGACAAGTGAACCATGAATATGCTTTTAGTACAGTGTTGTGCCCGTTCTTCTTTGAGAATATCCCCACACTTTGGCCTCATGTATAGAACCAGAATGGGGGCCCACGAGAGCCCAGGATGCACCATTGGGGGCAGCTATTGCAAAGAGAAGGAGGTGAGGGATTCGGATGAGTGTTCTGACCCTTTTTCTTCACAAATCGGGACCAGATGCCATTGTATAGGGTGACCCTGACTTGCCACTTTCGTTGGGTTGAGCATGGGGACTAGATGGTAAGTGAAAGTTGCTATATATTATGGTGCATTTAATTTTTTTATAATATGGATATGGTACTGATTCATTACTTTTGGTATGCAGATATAGCACTAGTGAAGACAATAGGGTATATGGGACAACCCACAGCACTAGGGGCTGGAGAGTATAGTAGAAAGAGACGACTAGGGATCTGACTATTAGGTTCTGCTAGAGGATATCTGCCATAGGTGCAAGCTGATGATGACCGACCTATCTGAGCACGAATGGCACTGTACTAAGGACCGGTACATTGAGGGGTGTATAGGGCTACCTTCTAAGTAGCGATGCGTCATGCGATGCATGGAGATGGCCGGTCGCTATGTGCTTCGGCAGGGTTTGCAGTGGAATCGAGCCATTGGCTCCTGGGATCCTTTAGATAGTGATTAGATGTATGTATTTGGTGCCCCAAGTTCTGATTTTTGTAACATGCTATGGGCATGTCAGATTTTTGCATTAGAGCAGTATAGACTCCAAAACATTTTTGATTTTGTGGACACATATTATGGATATGCATATTTTTATATATGACAAGTATATGGTTCGCCATTTGGTTTATGATTATTTTCTTGTGTTAAATGCATGTGATAAATGCCAATATAGAATATTGTTTTCAATGCTCTCTACATAGTGATTATGGGCTTTATGTACATGACTGAATTTTATGGTTTCAAATTCACGTACTAAAAAATTCACTCGTAAATATCTTCTAAAAAGGAGATGGTTATTCACACAATACATGCCATTCAATTGCATGAAAAGTAGTAAGGAATCTAAATGAACATGAAGATGAAGGATGTGATGATCAAGGGCATCAACTAGAAAACCTATCACTGCATCATATTTGGCCTGATTATTCGTGGCAGATCCAATGCATATGCTGCTGGAGAGGACTAATGAATGCATGGGGGTAAAAATGATCGAGGCTAGATTCCGGGAGAAGTGACTTGCACCATCGACATAGCTAATATATAGTGTGGATTATGAATCCATATGAAAGGTGCCACAAGACAACGAATGAGATGATGAACAATGAAATATATCTAAATGCATGACAAAAATAAAACATACATCTTGTTGGGAGATGCTATGGGTAAAATCTCTTAAGTTAGAGTGCATTGTGAGGGTCAGGAAGGAGTTGGCCTTCAAAATCCTCTAGAAGGTATGCCCCCTTTCCCAAGCCCTTACTAATGATGTAAGGTCCCAGCCATAATGAGTCAAACTTCCCATGACCAAGGACTTCATGAGCCTAGTCATACAATAGAATAAGATCGCCTTCATGAGAGGCATGAGGGTGGAATTTTCGGTCACATTGAGCTTTGGTGTGCTTCTTAGTTGCTTTGATGGTTTCCAGTGCAACATGGTGGTCATTGGAAGCACGCTCAAGAATGATAAGTATTTGTTCTAAAGGTTGGGTTTCAAGGAGAAGTTCGATAGCTAGGTGAAGGGAGGGGATTTCACACTCGATCAGTAAGACTGCCTCCTCACGAAAAACAAGGTGGAAAGGAGTAAACCCAATAGCAGTTTTAACATAAGTTCTATAGGCCCACAAAGTACGGAAGAGCATAAGGTTCTAGTTGGTTTTGTGCTTGTTCACCATTTATTGAAGCATAGTTTTAAGGATTTTATTAACTGCTTCAACTTGACCATTATATTGGGGGTAATAGGACAATGAATATTGGTGCTCAAAACCCAACTGAGAGGATAGCTCATGCCATATCTCATCTTCAAAATGTCGACCATGGTCAGAGACCAATTGTTTCAAAACCCTGAATCAAAAGATAACATGGTTAAAGAAAAAGAGAGTTGCGATAGTTGCCATGTTATTGAGTGTTGGCATGGCCTCACCCCATTTGGTGAAATAGACAACCACCACAATGATATACTTTTGGTTACGAGTAGATGGATTTTGACACTCCATAAAGTTAGTGGCCCACTTATAGAAAGGACCGGCTGATATGATAGGATGGAGGGGAGCGGGAGGAGCTCGCGCATTTGGGGTGAATAGTTGGCATTTAGAATAGTGTTTGAATACTTCAATGCAATCACCAAAAAGATAAGGCCAAAAATCTCCAACGCGCATGACTTTTTGGGCAGTAGCCAAACCAAAGAGGTGGCCACCACAAGCCCTGCTATGGCAGGCATTAAGGACTTTCTTAGCTTCATCATGCCTGAGACAATGACAGAGGACAAAATCAACACTGTGACGATAGATATCGTCACCAATGAGAAGATAACTGGGGGCTAGGTGTCATATACATCGTCGAGCATCACGATCAATATGGGAAGCGAACTTTTGGGTTCATAGGTAAGTAAGGATGTCCCCATACCAAGAGTCATCTGAAGTAATGGTGAACAAGTGTTCATCGGGGAAATCATCATTAACCGGTGGATCTTGCGTACCAGTAGGAAATTCAGAAATAAGTTCAGCAATGGCTAAACATTTCTTACTCTTGGGTGTGAAAAATTTGAGATCGAACTCCTAAAGGATAACGATCCAAAGAGCGTACTTCCCATTGATGATCTGTCTACTCAATACGAAATCCATAGGGTTGGAATTGGTCACGACCTTGGTGGAACGTGTAAGGATATAGCGACAAAGCTTCTGGACCGAGGACACAACAGCCAATGCCAATTTCTCTTCATGCGAGTAGGACATAGGGGGATCCACAAGGTCCTTGCTGACATAATAGATAACATGTTCATTTTTGGTGTCATCTTCTTGGAATAAGACCCCAGCAACCAAATGGGTGGGATTTGAGATGTACAGGATGAAATCCCTCTCAAATTTAGGAGGACTAATCAAGGGTGCGGAAGTGAGAGCATGTTTTAGTGCATCAAAAGACTATTGAGAATAGTCATCCCAAACAAATGGAATGTTAGATCTAAGGAGTCTCATAAAACCATGCGTAGTGGTGGCATAGTCAGGGATGAACCGATGAAGGAAGTTAGATTTTCCTTAAAGGCTTTGTAACTAGCACAAGGTACGAGGAATAAGAAGCTCAAGCATGGCTTGAACTTTGAGGCGATCAAGCATTATACCATATTTGGACACAATGAAGCCCAAAAGATGGCCGACAGGGACACAAAAGACACACTTTAGTGGGTTGCGACGGATATTATACTTGCGACATCAGAGAAAGACAGTACGCAAATTATGAAGGCGTCACGCCCGATGCCTAGAACGAGAAGTGAGGTCATCAAGGTAGGCAAGGATAATATGAGCCAAATCTGGAAACAGTATGACATGGCTCGCTAGAAGGCGAATCTGACATTATTTAGGCCGAACGGCATGAACCTATAAGAAAAAGTTCCCCATAGACTAATGAACACAATTTTTAACTGATCAACATGACGGGTAATGATTTGATTGCATCCGGAGAAACCGTCCATAAAGGACAAAACCTCATGCCCCACACACTCATCTATGATCTGTTCAATTAACGGTGTGGGGAATTTGTCTTTGGGACAAGATTTTAGGTCCCTATATTACTAGTGCAATCCCTTATTGTTGTTAGTGTAGCCCCCTTATTGTTATTTTTGTACCCCTGTAGTCCCCATATTGTTATTATTGTGCCCCATAAAGCCCCACTATTTTATTTTTGTTCCCTTACATTATTATTGTTAGTTCGGCTAGGATTATATTGTGACGCCATGGACTACTATATATAGAAAGGAGCTTTTTTCATTTGTATCATCCAAGAATTGTTCATTTATGTAATGTAAAGGAGGTTTCCCCCTCGAAGTGGCTGATTTCTAAGGCGTTGATCTCTCTTTTCTTGTATTTTTGGAGCTGGTTTCATAACATTTGGTATCAAAACTTTGGATTCTAGGGTTTCGCTACTTCAAACAGGTCATCATGGAATTTCTGCTATAACATTTTTTCTCTGAAGGTTCAAATGCTATAAAAAAACCCATTTGCGAATAAATCTTGAGAAACTTTGTCTAAAAATTTAGATCTTGGTTCTCAATATTTTCAGAGATATCCTCTGTGGAATTTAGGGTTTTTGGAGGCTCCCAAATTTCATCTAAAAGAGGTGACCTTGGGAAAATCGTCATAACTCTCTCTCTCTGAGCATCAAATTTGAATTTTGTAAAAAGTGATCAAAATTACACAAACTATAGTTTCTTGTGTATCAATTTTAGAGCCGAAGGAGTAAACAGTGACACGTGGAACACCATACAAGTTCGTTGTACTGAACCAATCCATAATTAGGTCATTGTGGGAGAATGGGTATAACTTTTCCTTGAAGAATCCAAATCATGTCAGACCTGTGGCATTAGATAGATGATTCAGAGGGCTACTAAAGGACTGAAGATAAAATCTCAGGGATTTGAAATTATAGATATACATCAGTTTCAATATCGAGCTCCTCAAATCAAGAAAAATGTGTGTATTTTATTTCGAATTGCATAAGTCTTGTTTGAAAAATAAACTTGAAGTGATTCCAAGGGCATATTGAAGCATAGATATCAATATTGGGTTCTAAAATGCCCCGTAAAAATAATTCAACACATATTAAGCCCTCAAAAATATCTACTATGACGCATGAAGAGGAAGAATTATAGTATGACATCAAAATTACGGTACCAAGTGCAACAAATATTTATCTTACAAAGAGAATTCAAACATGACATAGATTATTTAAGAGAATAAATGAAGGCTAAGTTGGATGGTTTGAAGGATCAAATGAAATCTAATATGGATGATAAATTAGTGTTAGATCACATCGAGCATCAACAACAAGTTATCAACTCTCAAAGGATAACCTAACTTTGGTGCAGAATCGAATGAAACAAAAGGAAGATAAACATCACAGCGAAAGAAGTTCTGAAGCAGTCAAAGAAACAAGAACTTGAAAACTATGAAACTGATCAATTTCAGAGTATCTCACCAAGTGGAATAACTTACACATTGAATATTCCACATGGTAGGATGATAATTTTATACAGAAGCATCAAGAAATAATCAAGTGTTGAGGACAACACTTTTTTAAAGGAGAGGGGCATGCTATGTCCCTAAATTACTAGTGTAGTCCCTTATTGTTGTTAGTGTAGCCCGCTTATTGTTATCATTGTACCCCTTTAGTCCCCATATTGTTATTATTGTGCCCCATAAAACCCCACTATTGTTATTGTTGTGCCCTTACATTATTATTGTTAGGTTGGCTAGGATTATATTGTGACCTCATGGATTCCTATATATAGAAAGGAGTTTTTTTCATTTGTAACATCCAATAATTTTTCATTTATGTAATGTAAAGGAGGTTTCCCCCTTGAATTGGCTGATTTCTAAGGTGTTGATCTCTCTTTTCTTCAATTTTTGGAGTTGGTTTCATAACACAAGCTTTGTTTAGGTCACGGAAGTCAGTGCAGACATGGATGGTGCCTTGTTTCTTGAGGATGGGAACTGGGTTAGAATCCCAAGTGGTGTATTCAATGGGATAGATAAAATAAGAATTCTTGAGCTTATTGATTTTGTCTTTGATAGCCTCTCGTCTAGAAGTATTAATGGGTCTCAACTTTTGAAGGACAATATTGGCAACAGGCCATGTGTCGATATGATGTTCGACAATGGTGAGATCGAGTCTAGGCATCTCTGAATAGGACCAGGCGAAAACATCACAGAATTCCTTGAATAGCTTAGTGTAAGCCTCAATTTCTTCTAGGGTGCAATGTGCCCCCAAGGTAATGTTTTCTTCTACCCCTGGTTTATCAGAAATTTTAATTTTAATGGTAGGAGATATATTGGCCATATTTACTTCTTTGAAAGCATTGGGTGTAGGAATGGGATTTCTAAACCAATTGACCTCATGGGAGATGAAGTCTTTAGACTCCACAGCATATTGTTCATGGGACTGCTACGGAAGGAAGTACGCATGGTGGTGCATATCATTCCAGGGAAAGTCAAGGGTGGTCATCACTTCCATAATGTCTTCATCAAAATGGAAGATAGGAGGACTGGTAGTAGAAATACCACACGACACGATGGGGCTACCTGACGCATCATCATGAGAGATATGGTTCACATACACATCGCTACAGAGGGTAGACGAAGATTTAGTAGATGAAACATCTACCAATGTTGAGCCCAGGGTGATCGTCGAAGGAGGTTCAATCGATATAGAAGGGGATACCCTGGAGGGGCCTTCCACCATGGATCTCATAGATGATGACAGATAGAGTTTATTGGCTGAAGGTTCTGTCATCTCGATCTTGGGGGGAGGTATCACAATGGGTGCAGAAATTTCCTTCGGTTCAATAGAAGAAATCGAAAGTAAAGGAGTATAGGATCCACTACGAGTGGCCTCTATTTGTCTAACAACCTCAAGGGTGATGAAAAAATCATCAAGACAGAGACAAAGGTGAGAATAGTGGCCATAAATATCACACAAATCACAATGGTGGTTCATTCACAATGACTTGAGTTTCTTAGCTGAATTGGGTAAGGTGACATGGACCTCCAGGATATCAGATTCAAGAAATTTCTTGTTGACCACAGGTTTGAGATGAGGAATCTCGGGACAATTATGGATGGCATGTCCAACAATATCACACAAAGCAAATGAAGGTGACTACTTTTGAGGCTTAGGAGGAGAAGGAGTTTTTTGGGAGGCCTTGTCCTTAGGTTCCTTGTTTTTGGCTTTAGCCCCCTCACCAAATGCTTTCACAACAGAAGTATATTCCTGTTGAGGTGGCTGAGGCACTGAATCAAAAAGAGGGGTCATAGTGATCGGTTGGACTAGGGTCACAGCGATATAAGTTTTGAGCTGACCAGGTGGAGTTTTGGCTTGGGGATTTATGTACCATACTAGGATCCCCAGGGTAAAATTGGGAAGGCTCAATGTAGCCATAATAGGAACCAAAAATACTCTAGAGGGGGGAGCTAGAAATGGTATCTGACCATAAGGGTAATGGCCTGGCGGAATGGCTCCCAAATGGTTAAACCTAAAGGGAACCATTCCTAGTTGAAAATGGGTGGAAGAGACACCAGTAGAGGGAAATTTTTCTTGAAGAGAAAGACCGGAAGGCTTCGTCAAGTGACCGCTAGCAGGTTGTGGAGGCATAGGCTGCTGGCTAGATGAATTGGACCACTTTTGGAGAGCCTGAGATGATTTTATCATGAAAACATTTGATGATTTGGGGTCAATAATAAGATGGGGGTGACTAGGGAATGCACCAAGTAAGGTGGAACCTTTATAGATTCCTCTTGAAATGTCGGTGATATGTGCGACTGATTGCTTATCGGCCACCGAAGATGTGATAGACTCAAGGGAGGTTTTAGACTTTGGTTCGTAATATGTCAGCTGATAAATGGTGACAATCTTTCCATTGTGAGGAAAGCACATCTTATGGTGAACCACAGATGTGACATCAGACATCGCATAGGCATAGCTATGACCCAAGAGGATATTTTAATCCAAGGGGGCATCAATGACTTCAATGTCAACATAAACAGTCTTGCCTGCAAGAGTGATAGGACAATTGTGGTACATTCCAAGGGGCTAAGAAGGGCGACCGTCCGAGGCACGCAAACTGATGGTGGATGGGGCTAAGTCAGGTGATCTGAGTTTGTTCCAAACAGAGGCAAACATTATGCAGGTGGATGTGCCCTCGTCAATGATACATCGCGAGACATTGGCATTACAAATCTTGACTGGTATTCAGAAGGAAGTGGATGAAGGTAAGGGAGATGTTCTGACTTTTCAACATTGAAGACGATTAAGCGATCATCTGAAGGATCCACAATGCCCAAAGAAGATAGTAGAACTTTTCATTGTGAAAGGCATGATTGGAGGACTTCCAGTGTTGACATGGCAGCAGGAGATAGTGCCAAGTCATCTACTATGATGTAAGTGTAGGCGGCTTTAGCAGAAGCAAAATTTCGGCGTAATGGCCCTTTGGGGATCTTGGTAATAACCTCTGCCCAAGGCTAACGGATCTGTAAGGGAGAATTGGGTGTCGAAATGGACTCTGTAGAAACTTTGGTTTGAGACTCAGTTGCGAACGTAGCAGGTGGCTTGTCATATTGGCACGACCAATTCTGAAGGTTGACAATAGTGGTATTGACCTCTTTAGAATTCATAATGATAATCTGGTATTGAGGGGTACCAGACTGTGAAGGTTGAGGAGTGGCTTGATCTTAAGGCGGTTGGGTGGTCACATATCCTTCTTGAGGGAAAGGATTAGTGAACACAGTCGGCTAAGTTGGTGCAGTATTTGGAGGAGCCGAAGCAGGGGCTTGTTGTCCTCTAGATGCTGCTTGTGCTTACCACAACTGGCACATCTAGGGTAAAAGGGGACAATCATGAGTATAATGGCCATGGACACCATAAAAAAAATAAGGCTTTTTCATACAAAGATTCATGTTCTTCTTAGGTTGATATCCCTTTTTATCACTGGAAAATCGGATAAGCAAAGGACAACATGAAATGTCAAGAAGAAGGATTTATAGGAAGAAAAAACATTATAGAATCTGGAAAATTTAACTTTTCCTAAGGTCAGATAGGCAAATTTACTAAGTCACGCATAGAAGGCACTGGCACAAAGCACTATGTGTGGCATTTTCTTTGATAGTAGCGGAGATCTCCACAGTTATCCCTCAAATAGTCGCACAACCCTGGGTATGGAAAAAGGTCACTATCCGAAACCACTTTTCACACTTCAGGAAGAAGATTCTCCACTCAAGGCCGCCAAGGACAACCACCTAGAGCAACCTTGAGGCCTCAATTATAGTACACAATGGAATCAACCTCCACTCTTGGGTCACTATGCACAGTTGTACCAAGAGAGGGAAGAAGATTTTAATTTTTCCTACAAAATACTAACATGAGATGAACAATTTAGAAAACATTGTTATGCTGGCCAAATTGCCCAGGAGAAAACCAGTAGTGTGTTTTCCAAGCAGAAAAGGAGTGAAGGGATTCATTTTTTGGCCATCTAACATCTCAATCCCAAAGGATAAGTGCATCATTTGTCCATCATTTGATCACTCAGTCAAGGAGGAGAGAGAGGCTTGCAAGCAGCTTAAGGGAAGAGCCCTCCTTGCTTTAAGTATTAGAGATCCATAGCTCAGGACTCACTACGAGTGTTTTAGCGTTCTGCCTTTTTTTTACCACCAGTAGCTAATAAAAGTGGATTCATTCTCTGTTGATATTATTATTATTTTTAAGCTCGATATTGAGCTTGTGTTATATTTGTATTTGTTGTTTCTTGTTTCCTCCTCTATTGTAGTATGCTATGTTTTATAACTAGTTTTTATACATGTTATGATGCTTCACTAGCCGTATAACAACACATTTTTTCCCTGTGACATTGTTTGTAGGAAAGAAACCTCCCCTATAAATCACATTTCATTTCGTACACCCTCGTGTCAAATGCACCAATACAGGATTGACGACTCCACTTCTTTTTCCTCTTAAGCTAAGTCGTTGTTGTTTTGCAGAACCTCTCTTCTGCCCAAGATTGATGCAGGACCATTTCTTCTCTTTCTCAACTTCTCTCATTCACCCTCTATGAAGAGATTCAGTTCAGAGAAGGAAAATTTTCCATGCCCATCAAAACCATGCACGTTCAGTCTAAAAAGACATGCAAATCGCGCTCTTGTGTAAAAATAACCCATGCAGAAACCAGTGAGCAATTTTTTCACTGATTTTATTCATTTTTAGCAATTTTAAAGTGATTGGATGCCCATAATAAATCTTCCATCACTGTGTTATCATGTTTCTTGACTATTAGGACATGTTTTTGGCTTAAATTTAGCTCAGCTATTACATCTTTCTAATTTTATTTTATTATCACAAATTCACATAGTTCACTTAGGGGGCAAGTAAGTGATTTTTAAATTCACACATGCTATATGAATGAGCTAGTTACTGATAAAATACACTAGACACAAAGGATTAATTATCAGGAAGTAAGTGGCCCATATCCATGCATCTTTAGCTAGTTTTCATTTTTTCAAAAAATTTGCATTAAGTTTATTTTAAATTTTGCATTATGATTTGGGACAAGGATCAAAGTATCAAAGAAGGCTAGTAATATCTGCCACCCTTGCACCTCTTGGTGATCCTGGGTACGCATATGAACACTTTCTTATGATATTTTTCCATCTCCCTATAGTGCAACATTTGGTCTAAATAGGAAAAATTGTAAGCGGCCCATTATCTGCGTATTTTCTATTTTCTGAAAGGAACAATCAAACATAGTGTAATTAGGAGGGAGTGTAAAGGATCATTGCATATCCACATCCTATAAAATTGTGATTGTACACTTCATTACACACACAAAGCTTCAGTAATTTAGGACCTTGGTACTCTTCTTACCGTCGCTTCACCAAGGCACACCTTAAGCAAAGTAACACTCCTTAAAACTAACCATTAATTGAACTCATTAAAAACTACCCACAGGGACCACAAAAGAATTAATATTTTAGGTTAGGATGATTGGGGGTAGGCATCCAATAATCTTCCATGGTCATTTTACATTCTTGAAACATAGAAGTTGATTGTTTAGGGAGCTTAAAATCTGTCTATTCACCCACGGAAAAGAATTCCCGAGTTCTATAGAGACCCGATTCAGAGGGGATTGAGCTTAGGCCCAGTGTGTGCAGTACTATTTTGGGCTACCTAACCCATATAGTGCTCGGTACTGGTAGTTGAATACCAATAATCTCAAGACTCGATCGTTCACGTGGGATGACAGTACTTTAGTGGCCAAATGTAGGGCATCCTTCCCTATAGGTGATGGTGCAGGTAGCACTATATCCTCTTACCTTTACCTTGGTCGATTCTTCGGCTGCTAGAAGGCATCGCCAATTCTTTCAGGACGTTATCACCACTACCCATCAGAAGATATCTTCGCAAGGCCCAATTACATCTAAGAGTGTGAGGACGATTATGTCTTCTAGGATTTTTGAGTATCATACGTGAAACAACCAAAACCATATTTTTGTATTGCTTGATCACATAGTATTAATCTAAAGGAGAAACTTAACTTTTATTTTTCACTTTTTTTTATGTATGTGATCACATTTTTATTTGATAATAATCTCTCTCCTCTCATAAAAACTAAAAAATATTTCCAAAATCAAACCGAGTCGACACCATAATGGACCCAACGAGACCTTGTCGATATAGATGTTTTTTGGACCTCCCCGCATTAGAGGGAGGAGTTCCAGGTCTTTCACCATTCAGGCGTTAAATACAACACAAATTCACCCTTATCGGTTCATCCTTTATTGGAGCATATTTAGTTGGAAACCCTAAAGGGTCACCCAATGCCACACCTATGGAAACCCCCTTAGGGTCACCACACACCACTCCTTCCACAACCCCAGAGGGCAGAGGAGCACCACCCCTTCGAGGAGCCAACAGAACACATATTCGAGTACGTCACAAGGTAATATCCCCGAGACACACCCCATACACAACCAGATTACTGTGTTTCCACAGTTCACAATGGCACTCAAAACTTAGTTACCTTTCCTAGGATCATTAAATCTCCTAGATCTATCAAATCTAAAAAATGATCCAATTGCAAACAACCCTAATTAGCAACCCATGCCCACATAGCTCCCTTTAGACATTCCAAAGTTCGAAGGGAAACAAGAAGAAGACCCTGGAAATCATGTAATGACTTTCCACCTATGGTGTTTGTCCAATAGTATTATTGATGATACTATTCGGCTAAGAATATTTTAGCGCACCTTAACTGGACCAGCCATGAAATGGTATGTGGATCAACATTCTGCTTCTCATGGAACCTTTAGCGCCCTCACTACTACGTTCCTCAAATATTTTCAGTTACCCATCCACCACGATTCAGGAATGGAGTTACTGACTAATTTTAGGCAAAATCCAGTTGTCCATATCTCAGACCGTCTCCATGAATGGTAGTGACGTTGAAGTTTGTGCAAAGCCAAACTTGATGATAGAGTTTTATTGGACCTATTTTTGAAAACTCTCACAGCAGATATTTCAAAGGATGTGGCAACTCAAGGACATACCTTTGAGAAGGATGTCATTAGTAAATCCCAGCAACTCGAGCTTATATAAACTCATTCATATACATTTACAACATCATGCCTAACACCCCGCGCCTGCAAACTTACAAAGAATTTCTAGGCACGTTGAATACTACAGATGGATTGATCGGGTCATTAACCTGAGGTCACCTAAGCATCAGTATCCCGTACCCTTGTTACTTGTATGATCCTAACCAGAACATCACGTAACCAGGCTACCATCAGAGTCATCTTGCACCTCTATAGAATATGACTAATAGGGCATCATCATACCATCATCAGTAAGGAGGATCGTACTCTCCCTTGCTCAGGACCTAGTGCACAGCTATGAACTCTGACGAAAGAGCCCCCCCTAGCAACCATATATCAACTAGGGACAGGGGCCCCAATATTCCCCTTCCCCAGCACAAAACTCATCGCTGCAAAACAATGCATCAGTGAACTTTGTGCAACCTTCTCAGGCTCAGCCCCACCAGTCTTACAACCAGGATAATTATATTCATCCTCATAATGCAGCAAAAAAAATTTATAAAAATAAACAAGAGGGAGATTCTGGACAAGGAGGTAATAACCAACAACGCCCTCTGCGATCTTAGGTTGGGGGAAACCCCAACCAGAATCAAAACCATGAGCCAATTAAATCCCAAGGGCAGAAAAAGAGGGCTAATCTATGGACAAACCGTTCTTGTGCTATTTGTGGTGAGTATGGCCATTACACTCATCATTTTCCCCAACTCCCCAAGCTAAAGAAGCTTCAAGGTAACCATGGACAAGGGGGACCTACACAGCAAACCGCTGTAATGCAGGAGCCTTTCCCCCACCAAGGGGTGGTTAGTACCCAATAGCAACAACCCCCCCCCCCCCCAAAAAAAAAAGATTCTGGGAGAAACAACCACGAAATATATATGATTGGCAAGGAAATTAACTTTCATACAAGAAATCGAAGCTATGATACCCCTTTAGACACTAATTTGTTAGGGGCCAACACGAGTGCACCTATCGCACTGTTAACTATATCCAAAATTCCTATTGAACCCCTACTAAAGATAGCTAAAGGTCCAAAAAGGGGAGTAGGACACCACTCCAAAGCGGCCGATAACAATAACATCTTGGATGATTTAGTACAATCTCCCACTTCCATTTCAGCTTTAGAGGTTGTGCAATCTTTCCCAAAGAAACGGAAAGCCTTAATTTTCATGTTAGGTGCCATCGACCCTGCCAATTCGCGCCTAATGGATTTTAACTTAGATAAATCCACCCTTAGGCTTCCCTCATCGGTCGCCGTCCATATACCAGTGTTAGTCTAGAACATCACTATACACCGATGTATCATTGACGAGGGTGCATCTACATGCATCATGTCAAAAATTGTTTGGCAGAAGTTGGGATATCCTGAACTAAAGCCATCCGACATCACACTCAGAGCGTATGACGAGCACCCTTCAGCTCCCATCGACCTCTATCAGAATGTCACAGTCAGCTTGGCCGGTAAGATAATACTCATAGATATTGAGGTCTTGGACGCTCATCTTGACTACAATATATTCCTTGGGTAGAGTTATATGTACGCCATGTCTTCCATAGAATCCTCCGTCTCACGGATTATGATGTTCCTCCATGAGGATCGCATCATCACCGTTGACCAGTTTACATACCATGACAAATGACCCATGAAAACCGCAGATGTCGTTTTATCCTATGTAGACACATTTACAGAATCACTCATGTGGTACCAAGAATATGGCCCCAGCCAGTTCAAACCGTCATCAATCCTTGGATCATTCCTAGGAGATCCCCTTGTCATACTAGAATCATTCTCTGATATCGCAGGGGCGCCAGTGTGCATGATGTCATCATCAAACACTGAAACTAGCCATGATACATAGACTAGTAGCAATGAAAATGAGGACACTAGCATGGCTTTTCTACCCTACGCCATCTCCCAAACTCCATTCTCATACCCTCCACCTAGTTTCGTGTCACAACAAGTCTTAGCAATGCTAACATTTCCAAACATGTCTTTCATGATGCCTATTTTTTATCTGGTCCCACCAACCATGTTGGGAGCCCATGGCATCACATCTACAAGAATAACCCCTGTTAGCTCCCCATAATTTTCTAGATTGATTGAGATACAAATTGACAAGGGTAACATCAAACCAAGATTTAGAGCTCTAGGATCTAGCCCTCCTAGTCTCAGAGAGGGATCTCTCAATATGTTTGTAAGGATATAGCTTGATGCTTTTAAGAGGTTGATTTTAGGCTAGTTATTAAGTGCAAGTTTGTTTGTTTGGGTTTGGTTTGGCATGATACTTTGATAGATTTTAGATAGGAAACATGGAATATTGTTAAGTCATTGGGCAATGGAGTCTAACAAGGTCCAGATGAGTTCATCAATGGTTTTAAGAGCATATGTAGGGCAAGTTTACTTGGTTGGTGGATCTTTTAAGGTTATGATGGATTTACGAAATGGACATAAAGATTGAGAACAACAAACTAATAAAGGGCTAAAAAAAATCCTTTATATACTTGTAAACTGAGGGAGTTGGAAAATTGATAAGAACAACAAGAGAATCAAAGGTATAAGCAGAACCTAATCCATTTGATTTCAGACTGAAAACAAATAATTAACCAAGAAAAACATTCAGATAAAAACACAGAAAGGTAAGAAACTTATCCAACTTTCAAAGCTTTTATCATCTAGAGAAGAAAAACATTTAAGATATACAAGTAACTATAAGCATAGAAGGAGAGAAAACTCTAACATCCAAGATTACAGCTATAAGGCTTCCTTAAAAGAATTTCAGCTAAGTAAAGGCAAAGAGCATGATTTTAAATAAAATTCTTTAACAAAACTAGACAAAGCTACTTTAAAGAGATGATTCCAAGAACAGAATATTTCAATGGCAACAATATGCAGGGCTAACCATAAATCATAATTGATGCTGACTGATCTAAATTATTCAAGGAATGGACGAGCTAAGAACTTGTTAGAGAGAAATAAATGATTTCTCTAATGTATCTAAGTAGAAGAAAACATTAAGGCAGTGAAGGACAGACAGATTTAAGGTGCCATTAGAAACATTTCTTAATCTAAATTCTTTTTCCTACTGCAACATAGCAAGATGGAAAACATAATGGAAAACTAGAAAAAATAAACAAAAGAAAACTTCACCATCAACCAAAGCCTATGGATCCTACAAACAATCCTTCTCCATCAACAAGCAAATCAGATCATGCATGAGTTCCAAGACATCAATTTCTCTTCAAGAGCTTCAAAGGACTATGTATTATTCCAGCATCAGTCATCAAAATCCAACATTTACAATGAGTTCGAATGCAGTATTTATGCTGCAAATGACGAGGTGGAACTCTTCTAGGGTTCAAGTGGTATTAATTACAGAGTAAATGCATTCCTGACCTTAAAAACCATGCAAGGCATAAGGTAGTAACATATGTAGATACCTCTATGTTTTAATAGCTCTGTCTTTACTTTCTAAGGATAAAACAGGTGAAAAGATTGACTTTAAGGCTTTATCATTATCTTTTACAATAACTGTCCTGACAATTTAAACTATATTCTTTTGTGTAATAACTATTGATTTTCCTTTTCAGATAAAGAATGGCCAAAGGAGTCAGTTGATATTTCTGATGAAATAACTACTCTTTGTTGATGTTTTCGATGCTACTTTAGCCGAATATTTCCTTTAATTTCATCAATAAATTGCGTTTTAAGGCCTGATCTCACTTTTTGCCTTCATAATTCATCATGCTACCTCTTTCCCTTTATTCACTGCTTTAAACCTTTGTCTATTTGTCTTTTAAATTTAAAACCTTGACTAGGCTTTAATCTTCTGCTTTAAGGCTTTAAACCTTTATAATCATCCTTTGCTGACTTTCACTTTATCATTGTTTAAAAAATTTGTTCTATTTCTTTATCCTTTGACCTTCAGCCTTTATTTTTTATCTTTAATCACAGCTGCTAATATTTATCCTCTGTTTCTTCCTTGTTTTACTAATATTTTTGTTTTATTGTGTGCAGGCTTTCTTTTTCCTATGCGCTGGAGGGTTCTCTGATTAATTAATGATCATGAGTCATCGATTAATCCTTTACACACAAACTTTTGTCCCCTTTCTTCAGCTACTTTGCCTCTCGGATCGTCATCCAGAGGTCTATTGCCATTTATTTGACTGTGGAAGGGCTTTCGTCCCTGATCCGCCGTTAAACCTGCATAATAAACAAAAAAAATTAATAAAACCTGCGCTTTTGTGGATTTACTGCATTTCAGAGGTTCGGCGAAGGCGGAGGAGTAATGCAGAGGGAAGGGAAATGCACGAGAGGAAGGGTCCCACAAGCAAAACCAGGAAAATCCACGAAAAAATTGAATTTGGTGCAGAAATTGGGAAAGTGGTTTTCTAGGGAAAAAGGCAGTTTTCTGGGTTAGCGGTTTTGGGCGTTTCGAACGTGATTCCATACAGGTGATGACACCTGTCCACCCCAATACTTCTTGTTTCGCATGAAAGATGCACGTTGGATGGGTTGGGTGATTGGAATGCGTCAGTCGTCCGATATGCAGGGATGCAGATCAACAGTGGTAAGCAAGCGCGATGGAATGAAGTTGATTGGTGGGAAGGGATGGTGGAGGACAGGTGGCGGGCAGAGTAGTAGGTAGTGGGCCAACAGGGTGACGTCAGCTGTTTTTTCGGGAGCGGAAAATTTTATGGGCGGGGTTGGAAGCTAGGGATTAACGACGGCTGTTAGATCGATAAGATCAATGGTGTGGATTCATTTGCAGGGATGAATGGATAGGTTTTGATGATCGGGGGGAAGGTTCAATGGGAGGAGGGAAAGAGTAATGATCGTTGGATCTTTGAAGATCAACGATTGTGAATTATTGCAAGGGGACCGAGGGGTATAGGCCATTTTCTTGGCCTATTCCTTTGTAGTATATCTTAGTCGTAGATCTAAGATCTCCCGTAGTTAGGCTGGTCAACTGCGGGGGCACCAAAGGTTTGACTTGTGAACCGAGAATTTCCCGCGCAACCGTTGGATTGAGTCAATGAACAGTGTGGATTACTCCGATAAACCATGAGGGTGTGAGGTAAATAGTAAGGGAATGGGGCTAAGGGAAGAGCGAAGATACGTTTCAGTGGGTGGTAGATAGGACCAGGGTTTTTAAGGGAAAGGGGCCTGAGGGAAAAGTGCGGGCCGTTGGATTTATGAGGATTCAATTGTTTAGGATTAATTCCGGGGGGGACACAAAGTGCGGAGGCTGAAGAGGGGCGGAAGGCCCGGAAAGGGTTAGGAACTTAGTATAATAGGTGGTTGGGGGGTGAGGTTATATGAACAGAGGGGCGGAGGACTTTAAGCCCTCGAGGGCTTAAGGCCCAATTTTTGTAAAAGAGCAGAAAAATAGGCATAAAACCAAAGTTTTTATTATTTTTTGAAGTTCCGACAGGCTTAAAAAGAGTGTTTTTAAACCATATAAGGAGTTTATAAGGTTTAGAGGCTTTTTAGAGGAAAATGGGGAAAAAACAAAGGGAAAAAGGGGTCTTTTTAGAAGAGCAGCAAGGGTTGAAAATAAGGGTTTTTTAAGGCCTTTTGGTGCTCCGATAGGTTAAAAAAGGCCAAATTAAACCAAATAAAAAGGAATAAATGGTCTAAGGGAATTTTTTAGAGGAAATGAAGAGTTGATAAAGGGAAAATAGGCTATTTTCAGAGGGAAATGGACTGATAAAAATAAGGGAAAATAGCCTAAAATAAGCTTCTTTTTGAGACAGAAGGGTGATCTTTTTGGGAGGCATTGATGAAGACTTTTGGTGAAATGATAGACTTAGAATAATGAAATCTGTGAGATTTCTAGAACTCACAATGTTTCTGCAAATTTTTTTTCTAGAAATCTGAGTTTTTCAACTTTAGTCATCCTTGGATAAAGTCAAAATTATTGATAACTAACAGTGGCTCCACTTGGGGAGGAGAGTTGTCTTTTTAGGTGTCCAGAACCTCAGAAAGTAAATCTTTCAGTTTCAACAGACCAGTTCCTTATCCATTGGGCATATTTCTTCTTTTCTTGCTAATATTTCTCTGAAAAAGACAACTTTTATCAATCTGAAGCATGTAATCTCTTTTAAAACAACATCTCTACCTACCCAATCTTACTTGTCCTAGCATTTTTTCTTCTTCTTTGAGTGCATTTGAACTAGCAAACTCTTTGACATTTTATTTTTGAAAACAAAAATAAACTATCTAATCCTATCCTTATTTCTTCCAAGAGTCCAGATTAAACTTTTGAACTCTTTATTTCTCTACCTAACTATCTATCTGTCAATATTAGGTTGTTGGACAGATTTTATTCTCTATTTCTAAGACAGGAAATTTAAACACAGAAAAACTAGGATTAGACTGTATGATTTGCTATGGTGTCTATGGTTGTATGTACAAGCTGCACATAGACTTTATTTGCAGAAAATTAAAAAAAAATTGTGAAGGCTTAAGATCTGAAATATAATACATCCTTCTTTCTTCTTGTCTCAAGTTTTGATCTATTTAGAACCATATTTTTCTTTCTTTTCTTTGGTTCATATTTTGAGCATTTTTGAACCATTCTTCTCTATCCTAATCTATTCTACTGATAAGCCAAGTCTGAAAAAATCTTATCACTCAATGCTTCTATTAACTTATCAACATAAATTTAAAGTATGTTCAGCCATGATTAGGCTAGATGACTGAACAACATATCATTTTTCAATCAGCAGTGGCACTTAGATTTTCTTACTTTCAGAAAATTATGCTTTTTGGGTATGGGGATGTACCTCTTTTGAATCTTCCCTCTTTTCTTTTTCTGTTCTTTTATTTTTTTTGTATTTTTCATGATTTCAAAACATTCTAATACTAAGAATATGCTCAAAGGCTGAGCTTATTTGTGCCTATCTAACCTAATCTAACTTTACATATGATGTACCTTTATCAGGTGAACTCTTTTTTCTAGTATAGCCAGTCAAGTAAGTGACTAGATAATTGCTTTTTATTCCACCTCTCAGGTATGCTGGAAGGCCACTCCCACTCTGTCTTCTTATGAACAGTAGCACTCCAAATTTCCTTTAATCTTTGCCACAAAATGTCCTTGGCATGATTTATTCCCTTCTTAAAAGTTTCTAAGGAAATAGCAAAAGGGTCCTCGAATAATAACTGGCCTAGGGGATTTGAGAAATAAACCTCATTTAGGATTTCTCCCTCCTTCTTTTGAATAACCTTGGGATCATTTTGAGAAAGAGTCTCTTCTCCTTCTTTATGACTATTTGGTTTGACAGCTTCAAAATGAAATTTTATACTGCTTTCAAGCAATCTTGGTATGCCTTGATTGAGTGAGCTGATTTCTGCTTGAGAGCCATAATTCTGATGAGTAGGAGCATTCCCTGGTACCAGGTTTTCTTGAGAAGGTAGTCTAGCATCAACATCAATATGTTTTATAGCTTCCATATGAGGAAAGGCATAAGCAAATAGGTCAACAGTAAAACATATAGATATATCCTCTTTACATAAAAGTTTGAAATTTGGTTGTATGTTTAGGATCTGATTATTTTCTTCTTCAGTTAAAAGGGGAGGTGCCTTTCTCTTTCTCTGGATAGAATCATGATGTTTTTCTTCCTTTGTGATTGCTCATAGGGTGAAATTTTTTCTTGAGGAGGTTTTCCAATTTTAACAACAATATGTTCCTTTGTTTCTTTAGTAGGTAAGGCAGTAGTGGATAACATCTGATCTATTTATTTTTCAGTTAAAGGAGGAGGCATTTTCTGTTTTCTTTGGATTGGGCAACAATTGCTTTCCCTTTTTTGTGGAAGTTGATCTTGTGGCTGAATGTCCTCTTGTATTTTACAAAAATGGGTTGATGGATTGTTATTTGTTTCAACCTTTTCAAAGAGATCTTTTGGATCCTCTCTTAATTTTTGATGGATTTCATCCTTGATCAACTCTTCTTGGCCATCTTGATGGCTACTTTGGGTAAGAAATGAATGGATATCCTCTAACAGATCTTCATGATGCCAATTTCCCAAATCTCCATCAATGCTGACAAGGTGTTGTATGAGATCTTCAGATTGATCACAACAATTTGCAGTCCATGATAAAGATGAAAGGTTATCTCTATATTTTTCATAAAACACTTGGTGCATGTCTCTTACAAAAAACAAGCTCTTAGGTTCTAAACATTCATACCAATCTCGTGTCTTACCTTCTAATGTTTCCATGAACATTTTCATAAGATAGTCCTCATGCCATTCAACTTTTAACCTCCATACATGTATATGAAACTTGATGAGATGTAACAAGGGGTCATCAAACTTTTCATTTTGAAAAATAGGCAGGTTTTTCATCCAATCTATTTGAGGCATTTTGTGTGGGAATCTAGGGATATGATCTCTATTCATTGGAGCATATCTCCTTTGTATCCTTGGATCCATGTTTGTAAATCAGAAAGGGTCACTAAATCTTTTCAACCAGTATAGAGTCTTTACCAGTGGAGTCATTAGGTCTTTTGGAGGTGGTGGAGTCGCCAAGTGGAAGATTTGAACTTTGTTGTCCACCAACAATATGATTGGGTTTTCTCAATGCATTCCCAAGGGAGTTTACAAGGACTAGTGAAGTAATAGGCCCACTAGAGGCCAGTGGAGTCGCTAGGTGGAAATTTTTAGCTCTTTTGGAGGTAAAATATTCTATGGTCCACCACCAATGTTTATAATGAAACCAATCTGAAATTTTTTGGGTTTTTCTGAGTTTCTATGGTTATTGAAGGACTAATGAGTCTATAAGGGCTTGCTAGGCAATTATGAACTCAAGGGTCCTACCGTGATCGCCACTATGTTAGCTCCCCGTAATTTGCTAGATTGATTGAGATACAAATTGACAAGGGTAACATCAAACCAAGCATTAGAGCTCTAGGATCTAACCCTCCTAGTCTCAGAGAGGGATCTCTCAATATGTTTGTAAGGATATAGCTTGATGCTTTTAAGAGGTTGATTTTAGGCTAGTTATTAAGTGCAATTTTGTTTGTTTGGGTTTGGTTGGGCATGATACTTTGATAGATTTTAGATAGGAAACATGGAAGATTGTTAATTCATTGGGCAATGGAGTCTAACAAGGTCCAGATGAGTTCATCAATGGTTTTAAGAACATATGTAGGGCAAGTTTACTTGGTTGGTGGATCTTTTAAGGTTATGATGTATTTATGAAATGGACATAAAGATTGAGAACAACAAACTAATAAAGGGCTAAAACAAAATCCTTTATATACTTGTAAACTGAAGGAGTTGGAAAATTGATAAGAACAGCAAGAGAATCAAACGTATAAGCATAACCTAATCCATTTGATTTCAGACTGAAAACAGATAATTAACCAAGATAAAAATTCAAATAAAAACACAGAAACGTAAGAAACTTATCCAACTTTCAGAGCTTTTATCATCTAGAGCAGAAAAAAATTTAAGATATACAAGTAACTATAACCATAGAAGGAGAGAAAACTCTAAAATCCAAGATTACAGCTATAAGGCTTCCTTAAAACAATTTCAGCTAAGTAAAGGAAAAGAGCATGATTTTAAACAGAATTCTTTGACAAACCTAGACAAAGTTGCTTTAAAGAGATGATTCCAAGAATATAATATTTCAATAGCAACAATATGTAGGGCTAACCATAAATCATAATTGATGCTGACTGATCTAAATTATTCAAGGAATGGACGAGCTAAGAACTTTTTAGAGAGCAATAAATGATTTCTCTAATGTTTATAAGCAGAAGAAAACATTAAGGCAGTGAAGGAAAAACAGATTTAAGGTGCCATTAGAAACATTTCTTAATCTAAATTCTTTGTCCTACTGCAACATAGAAAGATGGAAAACTAGAAAACATAAACAAAAGAAAACTTCACCGTCAACAAAATCATATGGATCCCGCAAACAATCCTTCTCCATCAACAAGAAAATCCGATCATGCATGAGTTCCAAGACATCAATTTCTCTTCAAGAGCTTCAAAAGACTATGTATTATTCCAGCATCAGTCATCAAAATCCAACATTTACAATGAGTTCGAATGCAGTATTTATGCTGCAAATGAGGAGGTGGAACTCTTCTAGGGTTCAAGTGTTATTAATTACAGAGTAAATGCATTCCTGACCTTAAAAACCATGCAAGGCATAAGGTAGGAACATCTGTAGATACCTCTCTGTTTTAATAACTTTGTCTTTACTTTCTAAGGATAAAACAAGTGAAAAGATTGACTTTACGGCTTTATCATTATCTTTTACAATAATTGTCCTGACAGTTTAAAATATATTCTTTTGTGTAATAACTGTTGATTTTCCTTTTCAGATAAAGAATGGACAAAGGAGTCAGTTGATATTTCTGATGAAATAACTACTCTTTGTTGATGTTTTCGATGTTGCTTTAGCCTAATATTTCCTTTAATTTCAACAATAAACTGTGTTTTAAGGCCTGATCTCACTTTTTGCCTTCATAATTCATCATGCTACCTCTTTCCCTTTATTCACTGCTTTAAACCTTTGTCTATTTGTCTTTTAACTTTAAAACCTTGACTAGGCTTTAATATTCTGCTTTAAGGCTTTAAACCTTTATAATCATCCTTTTTTGACTTTCGCTTTATCACTGTTTAAACAATTCGTTCTATTTCTTTATCCTTTGACCTTCAGCCTTTATTTTTATCTTTAATCGCAGCTGCTAATCTTTATCCTCTGTTTCTTCCTTCTTTTACTGATCTTTTTGTTTTACTGTGTGCAGGGTTTCTTTTTCCTATGCGCCGGAGGGTTCTCTGATTAATTAATCATCATGAGTCATCGATTAATCCTTTACACACAGACTTTTGTCCCCTTTCTTCAGCTACTTTGCCTCTCGGATCATCATCCAGAGGTCTATTTCCATTTATTTGACTGTGGAAGGGCTTTCGTCCCTGATCCGTCATTAAACCTACATACTAAACAAAAAAATTTAATAAAACTTGCGCTTTTGTGGGTTTACTGCATTTGAGAGGTTCGATGAAGGAAGAGGAGCAGTGCAGAGGGAAGGTAAATTCATGAGAGGAAGGGTCCCACAGGCGGAACCAGGAAAATCCACGAAAAAAATTGAATTTGGCACAGAAATTGGGAAAGCGATTTTCTGGGGAAAAAGGTGGTTTTCAAGTTTAATTTGGGCGGTTACCAGTTTTGGGCATTTCAAACGCGATTCCATACAGGTGATGACACCTATCCACCCCAATACCGCCTGTTTCGCGTGTAAGATGCACGTTGGAGGGGTTGGGAAATTGGAATGCGTCAGCCGTCCGATCTGCGGGGATGCAGATCAACGGTGGTAAGCGAGCGCGATGGAATGAAGTTGAATGGTGGGAAGGGACGGTGGAGGATAGATGGCGGGTAGAGTAGTAGGCAGTGGGCCAGCAGTGTGATGTCAGTTGTTTTTTTGAGAGCGGAAAATTTTATGGGCGGGGTTGGAAGCTCGGGATTGACGACAGTCGTTAGATCGATAAGATCAACTGTGTGGATGCGTTTCTGGGGATGAATGGATAGGTTTTGATGATCTGGGGGAAGGTTCAATGGGAGGATGGAAAGAGTAACGGTCGTTGGATCTTTGAAGATCAACGGTAGTGAATTATTGCGGGGGACCGGGGGGTACGAGCTAGTTTCTTGGCCTGTGCCTCCACAGTAGATCTCAACCATAGATCTGAGATCTCTCGTAGTCAAGATGGTCAACTATAGGGGCACCAAATGTTTGACTCGCGGACTGAGAAGTGCCCATGCGACCGTTGGATCGAGTTGATGAACGGTGTGGATTACTCCGATAAACCGTGAGGGTGTGAGGTAAATAGTAAGGGAAGGGGGCTAAGGGAAGAGCGGAGATGCAGTCCGGTGGGTGGTAGATAGGATCGGGGTTTTTAAGGGAAAGGGGTCTGAGGGAAAAGCGCAAGCCATTGGATTTATGAGGATTCAACGTTTTAGGATTAATTCCAGGGGGACACAAAGTCCGGAGGCTGAAGAGTGGCGGAAGGCCCGGAAAGGGTTAGGAACTTAGTATAACAGGTGGTCGGGGGGTGAGGTTATATGAACAGATGGGCAGAGGACTTTAAGCAATCGAGGGCTTAAGGCCCAATTTTTGTAAAAGAGCGGAAAAATAGGCCTAAAACCAAAGTTTTTAGTCTTTTTTGAAGTTCTGACAGGCTTAAAAAGAGGGTTTTTAAACCATATAAGGAGTTGATAAGGTTTAGAGGCTTTTTAGGGGAAAATGGGGAAAAAACAAAGGGAAAAAGGGGTCTTTTTAGAAGAGCAGCAAGGGTTGAAAATAAGGGTTTTTTAAGGCCTTTTGGTGCTCCAATAGGTTAAAAAAGGCCAAATTAAACCAAATAAAAAGGAATAAATGGTCTAAGGGGGTTTTTCAGGGGAAATGAAGAGTTGATAAAGGGAAAATGGGCTATTTTTAGAGGGAAATGGACTAATAAAAACAAGGAAAAATAGCCTAAAATAAGCTTCTTTTTGAGACAGAAGGGTGATCTTTTTGGGAGGCATAGATGAAGACTTTTGGTGAACTGATAGACTTAGAATAATGAAGGCCGTGAGATTTCTAGAAATCTCAATGTTTCTGCGAATTTTGTTTCTATAAATCTGAGTGTTTCAACTTTAGTCATCTTTGGATAAAGTCAAAATTATTGATGACTAAAAACCCCCATTCCTCCTCAGGAGGCAACACCAGTTTAAGAGATTCTCATAGCAACGTCGGTTAAAGTGACTAAGAAAACCAACAAAAAAGGGAAAAAGATAGAAAACCCCAACATGACAAGGGCACTGCAACCTTGTGCATTGTGCGATATTGTAGGCCATCCTACCAATATTTTCCTGGAGTTGGATGAATTAAAACCTCTCCTAAGATTTTAAAGAAATATAGCGACCACATGTTCCCATAAAAAGGAACCAACCACAAAAAACCAAGGCCAAAAACATGTAAGAGTCCGTACAAAACTAATTTGTATGGACCCCCACTCAGGAAAAACTGAAAAAAATAAAATTTTGGACGTTCAGGGGCCTACCTGACACTATCAATGAGAATCCCTGGTACACGAGCTGACCACAACGACAAGAAAGGCTCGACAACAAGGGATCAGCTCTGACCTCACAACTCTCAAATGACACAATTGAACTAAAATGAGCCATATTGACCTATATATCGCCCTTTTCAAATTATTTTATGGACCATAACAAAATGTCAGAGCACCCAATCGTGAAACTGAAAGAAACACAGTGATCATCACCTCATAACGTCCAAAGGAGGCTTCACACATTCATGCCTCAGAAAAAAATCATTTTTCCAGTTACGATAGGTATGCCCTCTCTTATCGGTTTTTCATTTATCACATTTTTCAATATATTTGAATGAAAATATTCTTTCACTTGGGGTATTGGTTGCAGGTCTTACACAACATGACAAACCACTTGTTTCCCCATTCACTGAAGGTTCCAGAGTAGGTATCATTCTACCCCGAGCATGATAGATTCCCAGAGAAACTTTTCATATCCTGACATAATTTCTCCACAATAATCAACCATATGTTCCAAACACCCAAACATGTTTATCATCTCCCCACCTTACACATGATAAACATTCTCGTCAGTCGGTATAGCCTCCCCCTCCATGGCGTCCATCACTCAAGTAGACCATGCATCAAAGAATATGATGCCATGGTCATAACACCCTAGTCCGAGAAGCACTTCATGTTCATCCATCCATCATGTATCAAGTCAAGTTTTACCATGTCACGTTAAAACCCCTTTCCCGAACTACCATTTTCATAAGAAAATCAAACATGCACCACCGCATCTCGCATTTGGCCTACCATACCTCCATCAACATAGCCCATCTATGATATTTTCCATCCACTTCACCACCCCTGCATTGAGACTAACCAATGGGGCCCCCACCCTCAGCAAAAACACCTTCCTCACATCATTAGTGAGTGATCATTTTCATGTTTTTTGGGAACCCGTCTCTGTGTTTGTACGTCTGAACCCATTTTATATTCTTTTTGAAAGTGTACAAATATTTTTTAGGAGAACCCCCCCCCCCCCACCCATCCATCCACTTTTATCCCCTAGTAGCAGTCCCTAATCACCCTTGGTTGGAGCTTCACATCTCTCATGCAAAGCCACCACGACATTCATAACAAACATATACACACCCTGGATGTCCTCCCGACTCCAGGGATTTTCTCACCATAAATCATTATGACTATCGCAAAATTTTATTTACAAGGTCCGACCTTGGGCCAATCAACTCCCATCATTAGTTTTCAGTCATTTCTCGCCATCATGCCTATATTATCCTATCATTCCCCACCTTCTGTAATAGAGACCCTAGTCCCTTGCATTAGTATTTCTCTCGACCGGTTGAGGCTTCCTTCTTGTCGACTTCAACAACCAATTTCCAAGAAGGAAGAATTACCTTGGATGGCCCCTCACCTTAATAGGGGAATTCTCGGATGGCAATGTGGGAATCATAATTTCCCATTGATGTCATCGATCCTCCTGACATTCAACTACAACACAAGCTCTCATGTAAATATGGTATCATACTTCACAGCCATTTCACTTCATCAGAATTTGTCGAATACCTATGCCATCATAAGCATCTCTTTAAGCAATGCTTACACAGGAAGGTCCCAGTCATACACCCATGCATACAATGAGCATTTATTCTAAAAATATGCCATACCAATATTATGTATGTGGGCACTACATTCAACCTATTGTCAAATAAAAAACACCCCTGAGGGTGTCAGCAATTGTCGTCATCAACCAAATCAACATATCACTACCATACAATTGACATGGACATCATCTTTATCTGCCACAAAGGCTTTAATTAGTCAAAGCATCACGATAATGGGACATGCACGCCTCGTAGAAATATTGTATTTATGCTCTCTCTTGCAGGTTTCCGAAAGAACATGGTCCCTCTTTTACTCACAACAAGGGGTCTCCAACCTTAGGCTTCACGCAAATTACTCTCTCTCTCTCTCAACACGAGTTATACATAACATAAACTATAATGTATTTTGGCTATACAGTTCTTCCTAGACCTCATACATTAGGGGGAAATTGTTATCACTGTAAAATCAGATAGGAAAAAGAGATCATGAAATGTCAAGTAGAAGGATTTACAGGAAGAAAAAACATTGCAGAATCTAGAAAAAAAACTTTTCCTAAGGTCAAATAGAAAATTTATTAAGTTGCACACAGAAGGCATTGGCACAAAGCGCTCCATGTGGAATTTTCTTCGATAGTAGTGAAGATCTCCGTGTATATCCCTAAAATAGCTGCACGATCCTGGTTATGGCAAAAGGTCACCATCCGGGACCACTTTTCACACTTCAAGAAGAAGATTCTCCACTCAAGATCACCAAGGATAGCCGACTAGAGCCACCTTAAGGCCTCAAGTGTAGGACACAATATAATCAACCTCCGCTCTTGGGTCACTATCCAAAATTGTACCAAGAGAGGGAAGAAGATTTTAATTTTGCCTATAAAATACCACCATGAGAAGAACAATTTAGAACACATTGTTATGTTGTCCAAATTTCCCAAGAGAAAACTAGCAGTGTGTTCTCCAAGAAACAAAGGAGTGAAGGGATTCATTTTTTGGTCATCCAACATCTCAATCCCAAAGGAGAAGTGCATTAGTTATTCGTAATCTGATCACTCATTCGAGGAGAAGAGAGAGGCTTGAAAGATGCTGAAGGGAAGAGCCCTCCTTGATTTGAGTATTAGAGCTCCAGAGCTCTAACGACTCACTGCGAGAATTTTAGCGTTCTACCTCTTTTTTACCACCAGCAGTTAATAAAAGGGGATTCATTCTTCGTTGGTATTATTAGTTTGTTTAAACTTTATATTTAGCTTTTGTTATATTTTTATTTGTTGTTTATTGTTTCCTCCTCTATTGTAGTATGCTATGTTTTATAACTAGTTTTTCTACATGTTATGATGCTTCAGTAACCATCTAACAACTCATTTTTTCCCTGTGAGATCGCTTGTAGGAAAGAAACCTCCCATACAAATCATGGTGCATTTCATACACCCCCATTTCAAATGCACCAATACATCCCTATTGATGGTTGTTAGTGTTAGGTTGGTTCCCTTGGGGTGTTTTTGGTTGGTTACCTTGGTGCCCTTGATTACCCTGTGTTGGTTGGCTCTGGTTGCCTTTCCTCATTTTCTTGGAATTAGGAGATTAGTCATACGATGTTCTGCATACACCTAACCTTGAGGTGGAGGTGGTTGTTGTAGCAGAGGTTGAGAAGGCACGAGAGGATAGGGTACTAGTGCCAAAGGGGTTGGAGCACTGGGCTATGGATAAGGATAGAAAGGAGGTTGAGAAACATTGGGGTAAATAGGTTGAGAAATAGTGGACCCTGACATCGGTTGATGCAAATGGGAAAATGCGTAAGGTGTGCTTTATCCTCGATACATGTTGTTGGGAGGGGGATAAGTGCTAGAGGGGTTGGCCCCTCCTTAAGGGAAACTATAACCCATGGATGTGTGAGTATATGGATGTGAAGGAGATCCAACGATATTGCTGGTGGTGTCATATGCCCCTGGTGCATTGGCACCACCAGGTCTAGGACGATCCCGTAAAATGGTATAAACATAACCAGATTGAGAGTAGATAAAGTCATATTTCAACGCAACTTGGAGAGATTCTTTCTTAGACTGAGGAAAGTGAGGCACTACATATTTACCCATAGAAGGAAAAATAATTTTGAGAAACCAATCCATATAGACACGGTCGTCGAATGTAGGAGCTCGACACAAGCTCCTCCTTCTACTTCATTCTTGGACATGGTCAGAAAGGTGGGTGGTAGAATTTTGACGGAATGTGGTCAAAAACTCGGTCCCGATATCATATCAAAGAGGTAGTTGTAAATGGGACAAAAAATATTTAGCAAGAGTCGCAAAAGTGGAATGAGAGGCAACAGTCTGGTCAACATACCACTTTGCAGCTTCTCTAGTGAGTGTACATTGGAATAGCCGTAGACGAATGGAGTCATCAGTGATAGAATTGGACGAATGCCACATGTGAAAGGAGCAGAATTGATTGGTAGGGTTATCTCTAGTGTTTACTTCAAACTTATGGATTTCTAAAGGAAATTTAGTTGGCATAACAGGCCAACCTATATTGTGGAGTATAGGGTCATTAATTAATTGGCTGAAATCGGGAAGGCTTAAACCTACCATTAAAGGTAGCAAAGAAGTAGCCAGAATCGTTCTGGTAGTGATTCCACTATTAGCAGCTCCAACATTAGGGTCGGGACTACCACCAGCTTGAGGACCAACACCTACATTTTCACTTGACATGGTGACGGAATGAGGTGGAGGAGAATCGGGTTCAGAATCAAAGGAAGGACTCAATGAACCAGAATCAGACTCAGTATGGGGAATCGACAAAGGACTAACTCAGATTATACATGGTGGAGTAATTATTTCTAAATGAAAATGAGGATGAATGCCTTAGATTCTCCGAGATAAATGCCTTGGGGGCGCAATGATGGAAAGACACAGATGACACGTAAATATGGAAGAGTGATAAAAAAAGGCTCAGTGAGGCAGATAAATTAATTATGATGTTAATGTCCTAGCTTAGCAATGTAAACCAAGCGCTCTTCACTTTTGGTGGGTGTGTGTACAATTCATGTGTTAATTTTAATTAGGCATAGGCAGTTGTAAAAATAAAAATAAAAAAAATTGAATAACTCTAAATAAAACTAAAACGACAGTAAAATAAAAAGTTATCGATGCATAAATTCAAACCAAAAAGAAGGCTTCCTAAAAAACTATTCTAAGAGGCAGGCGAAATTGACCCAAAAAACACAATACATCCTAAATATCTAAGGTCTAAGGGATAGGGATAGATCTACTGGAAAAGGTGCAGAAAATAGCAAGAAACTAGAGGGAAAACTACTGCAAAATGGGAGGCGAAAGGTTAAAACCATAAGGGAAACAAAGGGAAACCTAAGGGAGAGACCAAAAAAAAATCAAGAGGGGCTTTCGGATGGAAAAATAACTGATCTAAAAGGACCAGAAATAGGGATATATTCGACCCTAAACGATGGTTGAAAGCGTTGCAAAATCTCAGACTACCTACTCAGCTAAACCCCTCCTAGAAAGGTGTAAGTGTATTGAAACCCTAAGGGGCTTGGTCCTACTTCAAGTAGACAACCTAAGCATATCCAGGCCTAAGACAGGCTGAGACAGAGGTCAAACAACCCTGAATAGTGCTTGTGGCAAACCCTAGCAGTCACAGAAAAAAGCTCAAAAAAAGTCGCAACTCGCAGGTACTAACCTGTAAGACGAGAAAATCGTATTTTCTGGGATGATAGCTATGATTTCAGGCAGAAATCGTAGGTTTTGGTCCAAAAAGTGCAAGCTCCAAATCCGCGATCCTCAGGCGGCAAGTTGCGGCAAAATTTTCCATCTCTGGCACGATTGATACCTATTACCTCCGGAAAACACACGAATGTTAGAATTTTTACTGTTTTAGGGCATAAAAGGTAAAAAACAACATTAAGAGACTAAAAATAGCTGAAGAAAAACCCTAGTTACTGAAGCAGTTGGTCATGTAGGGATCTGAATAAAATGCAGTGGATTTGCAAATTATTAATGACAATGTGTAATTAAAACCTATGTGGAGTCGCCAATTATTAGCGTAAATTCTTAATGCAAGTGTAAGAAAAGAGTTCACTTTAGCTGTGCGTGAAAAAAAACCCTAACAACAAATATGGTAGATTAACTTCCTTAGATCTGCAATAGGTAGTTGAGACAAATGCTGCCAGAAACCCGATCAATGAAGTAAAAGTAGCTAAAAAATAAAAAGAAATAAAAAAATGCTCCAAATATCCAATGGACAAGATAAGATATATAAAGAATTTTGCATGTATTAACACATGCGAAGGGAACAAAGAATGATGTTACCAGTCCCCCTCAATGGGATGGGTTCTTGGTTTTCCTCAATGCTTCAGATCCAAAAGTTTCTCTCTCTCAATGGTGTAGAAAACCCAAGATGTCATGAACTCTATGGGAGCTCAAGAAGCAAGAAAATAGTAGCAGCAATGAAAATGATCAAAGCACGACAATGAAAGTGATCAAAGTGAATAACGAATGGAAATCTCTCCTATTTATAACAAAATATTTAGTTATCCTTGATAATAGTGAATAATAAAATATTATTAACCAAGATATAGATCTAACTACTTGGAATATTTTATTGTATTTTGTTGGAGGGAAAAAGAATTTAAATTGGTTAAATACCTTTATTTAGAAATAATAAAAAAATAAATGATTTATTTATCATTTCAAGAATGGGGTTAAGGAATAATTTAACAAATAATGATTTGTTTAATTATTTCTAGGTGATTTAGTCAAATTTAACAAGGAATAATATCTAAATAGTGCTTTAATTAATTATTCCTGTAGAAAAATAATATAAATAATGATTTATCTAATTATTTCTCATAATTGGGTTAAATGTGACTAGGAATATTATTTAAACAATGGTTTAATTCATTATTCCTAGAGGAAAATAAAATAAATAATGATTTATTTAATTATTCCTCTTGGGGTTTCTTTTTTGAACCAAAAATAACATAATAAAATATGATTTATTAAATTATTTCTTATAGTGAAAGCAATTTTACTATGGTAAAATTAGTCTTACATGGTGTACTTTGATCCATCTAATTGTAAATGGTTATATGACCAAAAATTGGTCTAACAAGATCAATGAATTTGTTGAAGAGACATGTCTCCTGGACCAAGCCTTCATGACTTGATTGTCCATAATTAATTGTTAGCTTCAAAATTCATATCTAACTAAGGAAAACTCAGAATTCGATGATTCTCGAAACGTTGGATTCTCCTTTCCACCCTCTATCATCTCATTCCATCACATGTCCAAAATTATCCCTTTTTTTCCCAAATAACGATGGGTGAAAAACCCCATGCTTGGTGTTAACACTGGAAAATCGTACAAGTAGAAGATGACATTATTTAATGTCAGGCAGAAGGATTTACGAGGCCGAAAGACATTAGAGAATCTGGAAAGTATTTAAAAATCTCTAAGGTCTAAGGAAAATTCAAATTTGAGCAAGTCATAAATGCTTTTGTGCACAAAATCCTTCGATAAGCACACCTTTGTGTGCCTTTTGACCCGAAATGCGCGCAATCCTGGGAGTGGCAAAAGTCACTTTCCTAGACCACAAAAAGCACACTCCAAGACAGTAATCTCACACTTGAAGCCGCCTAAGGATAGCCACCAAAGCCTCCTTAGACATCAAGAGATCACACAATGGAATATATGTGGCACACAATGGAATCATCCCCCTCTCTTGGGTCACCATCCACAATGTACCAAGAGAGGGAAGGAGGATTTGAATTCTCCTATATAAGACCACCAAGAGATGAAGAACTTGAGAGCACATTGTTATGTTGGCCATAATTTCCCAAGCAATACCAGCAGTGTGTGATTTTCGAGCTGAAGATAGAGGGGACTCAATTTTTTTCCATCCAACAAGTTTAGTCCACCATAGTAGAGAGAGGGAGACTTTACACTGAGGCAAGCTTGGAAGTAAAAACATCCTTTCTTTGAGACTTAAAACCAATGTTCTAGGGGCCCTTTGGCAAGAGGGTTAAATTTTCATCCTCATTTCCTTCCAGCACTCAATAAGAGGGGCCGAAGAGCCATCGTTCGGATTATTGCAGTTGTTTGACTCTATTCATAGATTTTGTTTATTTGTTTTATTTTTAGTTTATATATGCATGTTATTTCTCTATCTAGTATGTTTATGATTCTAGCTTGTTCCACTAACTTGCTTGACTCCACTTTTTTTCTGCCTATGACCAATAACTTAAGTGGGTAAGCCACACCCCTTAATTTGGTGTGATTTCATAGATACATGCACCAAACACACTAACACAGGATTGGCGACTCCACTAACATTTACTACTAAGTTTATGTGGTTGTGCCTCTTTTTTGCAAAGACCCCTATCTATGATGTGGAGTGGAGCTGAATTTCCCCCTTTTTTCTCTTGCAGTCCCTAGTTCATCCCAAGTGATAGACTGAAGCAGAACAACTCCAAAAATTACTATTGCAGGAATTTGTGCGCTTTTCCCTCCCACAGACGCGCCCAGGGCACGCGTTCAGAGCTGGCCCACACACAGACATTGCGCATGTTTTATCCTTTTGCGTGCAAAAGACAGAAAGAGAAATTTCTCCCAAATTTTATATTTTCCTGCTTGTAAAGTGCTTGGAAACCCATAATACATCTGCCAGCACTGGTTGAGGTACCCCACAGCTTGCTAAAGCTCACTCTTAGATGTTTTTTGTAGGCTTAGTGTCATTTTTATTTCAAGTTGATTTTGCAAAGTTCACACATAGTTTAAGTAGGGGGGAAAATAACTTGCATTCCGAAAAAAAATTATGTTTTGAAAATTTAGGTACCAACACACCTAAATAACTAGCCAAAGTAAGTGGCCCAAGTCCACGCATGCTTAGCTAGTTTCTTTTTTCTAGTGTAAAAGTTATTAGTTTAGTTCAATTTTTGCACTAGGATTTCGGGACTAGGATTGAAATGTCGATAGAAGAGCAAGTAGTCTCTGTTTCCTTTGCACCCACCAATGATCCTAGGCAAGCATATGTACACTCTCTATTCACAACTCGCCATCTCCCTTTAGTTGATCACATATATTAACTAGGAAAAATAGAAAGCGGCTCATATCCACACATGTTTTTCTTTTGAGAAAGGAACAAAACAACATATTTTAATAAGGGATTTTGAAAAGGATCATCGCATATCCACACGTTCAAACTATGTGCTTGTCCATTTTTTTCTCACACACATCCACCCACTAAGCAAAGAAAAGACACCTATAACTAACTTAACCAAACTCACTAAATTCTCCCCACAGGGTCCACAAAAGAATTTATAGTTTAAGTTAGGATCAAGGGGGTAGGCATCCAATAAGTCGCCTTGATCATTCTTCATCTTGAAACATGGAAGTTGACTATTTAGGGAGCTTTTAATCCACCTATCAGCCCACGGAAAAGAAAACACGAGTGCGGCAGAGACCCATTTCAGAGGGGGGTTAGGCTTAGCCGTAGTGCGTGCAGTATTAGTTGGGGCTACCTGACCCGACTGATACTCAGTACTATTAGTTGACTTACCAAGAAGCCCAAGACTCGAACACTCACGTGGGACGGTGGTACTTAGTGGCCAAATCTAGGGCATCCTTCCCTATAGGCGACGATGCAAGCAAACGCCAGACCCTCTACCCTTACCTTGGTGGATTTTCTTCGGCTAACTGGGGGCATCTCCAGCTCTTACATGACGTTGTGCCAGCACTCGCAAGATATATTCTCAAGTCCCAGTTACATTTGAGTGTGTGAGGACGAATAGGTGTAATAGGATTTGAGTATCATAGGCAAACAAAAAAAACCAATTTTTTGATTGCTTGATCACATAGACTTAATTTAAATGGAAATTTTATTTTATTTTCGCTTTGCTTTATGTATGTGACCATAATTTTTCTTTGATCATAGACTCTGTCCTCTCAATTTTTTCCAAAACTAGACCTAGTCGACACCAGAATGGAACCAACAGGACCTCGTCGATCTAGGCGTCTTTTGGACCTCCCCCCATTACTAGGATGGGTTGCAGGCCTTTCTCCGTTTAGGCGTCAAAGACGAAACACTGCCACCATTATTGGTTCGTCCTTTATTGGGGCATCCGTAGTTTGGAACCCTGTTCGATCTCCCAACACCACACCACACACCACTCCTCCAACGACCCTTAGAGGGTAGAGGAGTGTGACCCATTCAGGAAGCCATTCGAATACACAATAGGGTACGTCACAGAATAACCCTCTTCCTAACCAGAACTTTGTTTTTTTGCAAGTTTCAATGGCGTTAACCTCCCAGTCACCTTTCTTAGCTTCATTGAATCTACCCAATTTAATCAAGCTGAAGAATGAACCCATCACACACAAACCTACATGGCCTCCCATGCCCACGAAGCTTCCTTCAGATATTCCAAAGTTAGAAGCAAAGCAAGCAGAAGACCCAGGTAATCATGTCATGACCTTCCACCTGTGGTGCTCATTGAACAGTATCCTTGACAACACTATTTGATTGAGAATATTTCAACGCACTCTGATAGGAGTAGCTGAAAAATGGTATGTGGAGAAACCCTCTGCTTCACATGGAACCTTTAGTGCCCTTGCCACCGTGTTCCTAAAATATTTTCAGTCACCCATTCACCATGATTCTGGAATGGAATTACTGACACATTTTAGAAAAACCCTCGTTGTCCATATCTCGGACCATCTCCATGAATGGAGGTGGCATCGTAGTTTATGTAAAGCTAAACTCGACGATCGATTTCTCTTATATTGTTCCTGAAAACTCTCACTACATAGATTTCAAAGGATGTGGCACAGCAAAGGCCCATATCTGAAGAGGACGCCATCAACAAATCCCAGCAGCTTGAGCTGATTTATACGTAGTCATGATACATTTACAATATCCTGCCCAATGCCCTGTGCTTGCAAACTTATCAAGAATTTCTAGGTGCATCGAACTCTACAGACAGACTAATTGGGTCATTGACCCAGATTTACCTAGGCAGCGGTAATCAAAACCCTGGTTATACGTATGGTTCTACCCAGAATGCACCACAACCCGGTTTTCAAATTCATCATATGCCTCAGCAAAATTTGACCAATAGGGCGCCAGCGTATCACCATGGAGGATCCTATCCTTCGGCTTAGGGGACCCAGTACACAAAGAGAAATATTGATGGAAGAGCTCCCCCCAAGCCACCATACACCAACCAGGGACAGGATAACTTGTTTGCATCATCCTCTTGAGTTATCAGGCGCATCGATTACTGTAGATGGCTTGATCGGGTCTTTGACCCAAGGTCACCTAGGCAATAGTAATATGTATTCGGGGAGTAACCATGCGCATCGATTTTGTAGATGGCTTGATCAAGACTTTGACCCAAGATCTCCTAGGCAGCAGTAACACCCATGATACTCAGAGAGTTACCAGGTAGGTAGATTCTGTAGACAACTTGATCAGGTCTTTGACCCAATATCTCCTAGGTAGAAATAATACCCATGATACTCAGACAGTTACCAGGTAGGTAGATTCTGCAGACAGTTTGATCAGGTCTTTGACCCAAGATCTCCTAGGCAGCAGTAACACCCATGATACTCAGAGAGTTACCAGGTAGGTAGATTCTGCAGACGGCTTGATCGGGTCTTTGACCCAAGATATCCTAGGCAGCAGTAACACCCATGATACTTAGAGAGTTACCAGGTAGGTTGATTTTGCAGACGGCTTGATTGGTTCTTTGACCGAAGATCACCTAGGCAGCAGTAGTACCATGCACGTCTATTCGGAAGACAGTTCGATCGAGTCTTTGGCCCAAGGACACCTAGGCAGCAATAATCGATACCCTAGATACTCATACGATTCTACTTAGAATGTATAGCAACCTAGCTATCATGAAAGTCACCCTGGCACTCATATACCAACCAAGGAAAAGGGAACCAATATCCCCCATTCCCCGCACATAATGGACCACTGGCACAATGTGATGCATCGGTCAATCTTGTGCAACCCATCCTAGGCTCATCAGCAACCATAAAACCAGGAGAATGATGAAAATCCTCCAAATGCTGCAAAAATAAGCTAAGGAACAAACAAAAGGGAGATCCTAAACAGGGGGAAGTAACCAGAAACGCCCCCCCCCCCCCCGATCTCAGTTTGGGGGTAACCCCAACTGAAATCAAAACTAGGAGCCAAGTAACAACTCCTAAGGGAAAACTGGAGCTTAGAGTATTTGATCACGAAACCCAAAGAAACACAGTGACAAGGACCTCGTAACACCTAAAGGCGATGCCACACATTCGCACTCTTGAAAAAAAAATATTTCAGCACCAGCAGGTGTGCCCTCTCTCATCTTCTTTTTTAAAGCTCATGACTTTCAATAATATTTGATAAAGAAGATGCTTTCACTTGAGGTATTTTTTTTTGCAGGAAAATCTCGCAAACCATTCACAACTCCATCCACTATGTTGTGGATGATTTAGTCACCCTCCTAGAGACAGCCTAGAGTTGCTACAGACCAGTGCCTAGGACATCTTAATATAGCAAGGAGTCCTTTATAATTTGGGTTTTCAGGCCAAGGGACTCGCCTACTATCTCTTGTTCTAAACAAGGAAATTGAATTAGATTTAATTGGTCCAAATTCTCTCTCAGAAACTGATACAAGGATAGGAGTAAGGTAAAGACACCGTGTAAAACTTCAGCATGAGAATATCAGACAGTTAAGAGACCGCTTAACTGTAATGAGGGCCGGTTCATATAATATACCACAGAAATCAAACATCAAGAAGTGCAGGCAGTGAAGAAGCATAAGAAGATATTACTGGCAAAAGGGCGCATCAATTTACGAATCCTTAAGCCATTAATATAGCAGAAATTATGAAAAGAGTGAACATTGAACAGCATATCACTTCTAGGCCTATTTAAAGTGCTTGACTAATTCCAGAAAGGGCACCACTTAAGATGAATCCTTACCGCAAACTAGTGAGCCACTCGCATTCTAGAACATGATACAAGAAGGAATTTCGCTTGAAAGAGATGATATATTAACACATAAGAAAAGTTACATACTGTAATATACCAAAGACCAGAATCCTCAATACAGTCATAACCCCTCCTCACTGAGACCCAACGGGCTCTGAAATCTCATACAGAAATGTCACAAGATGAATACAATAGTCTTCTCGCTGCACAGCTTGCTTACAGAAATCTGGAACCCTAACAATGTCTTCTCCTTTGGTACTTATAGAGAAGACTGAAACTTCTAGAGGAGGGGGGAAAGGAAAAGGAGCAATTAATGACTACATTTCAATCCAATGGCAGAAAACACTCGCGCCTTTTTATGAATGACAAGTTATAAATAAATACCTAACCACCTATATACAGAAATTAATGCTGGGAGATAAAAATCTCATTATGTACAAGACAGAAATAATAAAATATATACATCGAGATGCTTCTGGCTGAAGGTAAATCTGCTACCATGAGAGTCCTGAGAAAATATCCCATCCAGTACTGTACGCCTGGCCTCTGATTTTGAATTAGAGTCCCGGACCTTAAATGCGAGGTGAACTTTTCTGGAGGGTTCCGAAAATTTGCATCTGCATGTTCTTTAATGGCTGTCATTTCATACATCTGCTCTTAGTCTCTTCTATTAAATTTCGCCTGCAGGAAATCACCTTCTGATATATTCGTGATTCTCTGGAACGGAGGCGGTGGATTTAGATGCCTCTTCTACCATTAGAACCTGCAAAACCCCGAAACTGTTAGAAAAACGGACTCAGACGAAGGCAGGGGTGACGGAAGTGTGAATGGAGGAGATGATGGGGAGACAGACCAAAAACGGTGACATATGGGGGGTTGGGAGCGAACAATGGAGGCTTTTCACAAAAAGAATGAAATGTCATACAGTGAGGTCGAGAGGGAAAACTAGCGGCAAATGCGAATAAAACACATAAACATATATATATATATATATATATATATATTGGCGCGGAGGGATGTTCGGGGGAAGACACGTAGGCGAACAGGGGGCGAATGGGAGGCGACGTGGCGAGTGGATTAATGGGTGGAGGAGTGTAACAGTGACACGGTGGCAGGCTGTGGGACCTGGCGGGTACGTATCAATAGGCGGACGATTTTGTTGCATCTCTGCCGTCGGATGAAGATCTGGAGATCTGACGGTCTCTGTGAATCTCGCTGCCCAGCCATCGGTTGAAGTTTAACGTGTGGGGGATGGGCGGTTTCTCGCTCGTACCAAGAACACGTGGCATGATTTTTATGGCATCGCTGCCTCCGTGGGGAATACCACTGCTCTGACGAGGGTGGTGCGGGGCAATACCGCCTGTTTCGGGCGCGTGGTGTACATATGGGGGGCCCTGTCGATAAGTTAGCTGCCGCGCCGTTGATTTAATTGAATCAGACGGCTGCTACGATGCCCGGGACTCAAATGATAAACCCCCCATTTCTTCTGGCCTGTGGTCCTGGACTCGGGTCATATGAAAATCAAGGCGGGAGGGGCTAAGATCTAAGGGGCTTAGGTCCGATATATATAAAATATGGGATTTTTACCATTTGGTCAGAGTATTTTTAGAGCGGCATGGGGGTTTTTTAGCCATAAAATATAATGGTAACAGGTTTGAAAGGGATCGATGGCTAAATCCGAATGGAGGGGAACAATGTACAACATCGGCTCCACCTGGGGACGGCATGCTCGACTTCGGGCATGTCGAGAACACGCAGACTATTCAAAACTTCAATTCTGCAGCTCAATTTCTTCTGTGCTTCACCTTCCGGTAACAACTTTCAACATTCTTTTTCCTTTGTAAAAACTAAAATGAAAGCAATTTATATACATTATATACAGTCTGGCATTCTTCACCTGGGTCAGAATTGAAAATATGGCTTGATGAATTGGCCATTCACGGGCGCATCTAACAAATCACCCTGTAGATTTTCCAACATAAAAGTATTATTCCCCCCTTGACTCACGATTCTGAATGGACCAAACCATAATGGATCAAACTTAGCGTGCTTGCCCTTTTCTGCTCTGCGAACATCCCATCTAAGAACCAGGTCTCCAATTTGAAAATTTCTACCCTTTGCATGCTGATCAAAGACCTTCTTCATTTTCTCCTGGTATTCCATTAATCTCTGGTCTACCTGGTTCCTGGTTTCCTCCACTTCTACCAGTTGATTAATTCTCCTAGTCATCTCATCTGGTTCATCATGGTTTTCCTGCAAGAAACGTGCCACTGGCAATGCCAATTGCACAGGAAACACTGCAGCCCGCCCATACACCGGCTCATATGGAGACTTGCCTGTTGCTCTTTTGCTGGTTATCCTATTTGCCCACAGAGCAAACTTCAATTGAGAGTCCCAATTTTTCTGATTTTCGGCTATCGTTTTCTTCAGGGCCCTCACCAGGGTTTTATTAGATGATTCTGCTAAACCATTCCCCTGAGGGTAATATGCCGTGGAATGAGTTAATACAATATTATACCTTTGGCAGAAACTTACAAATCTGGCAGACTTAAAAGCTTGAGCATTATCAGTTACAATCCTCGCAGGACAGCCAAACCTAGATATGATATTGTCTTCTAAAAAATTCATGATTACAGCATCTGTAGCCCTTCTTGTAGGTATGGCTTCCACCCATTTCGTGAAGTAGTCTGTGGCTGTGAGTATCCATTTATGTTGGCCACTTGATGGGGGGTGTATTTCTCCTATAAAATCTAATCCCCATTTCTGGAAAGGTTCATTTACATGAACGGGAATCAGGGGCAGAGATGCTAGCTTCTGTCTTTCTGCAAACCTCTGGCACTTGTCACATGCTCTGACCCAAGCAAAGGTATCTGAATACAATTTTGGCCAGTAAAAACCAGCCTTCAAGATTTTATTGGTTGTAGCCCTCCAGCTGTAGTGTCCTCCACATATCCCCTCATGGAATTCTGTCATTATACCTTGCACTTCATTTTCTGTGAGACATAACAGCAATATACCCAAAGGGTCCCTCCAATAGAGCTGTCCATTAGCAATGGCATACTTCTGAGACCTCATCCTTACAGCTCTATACTTTGCTTTGTCACAGCCAGGAGGACAACTAAGTGTCGACAGATATTCAACTATTTGCTTATACCAAGGACTAGTCAAGTATTTCACATGCACCTTTTGTGTGGCCATTTCTAGTCCATGTTGCTCCTCTTCTTTTTCTGATTCTTCATTTGCCACCATGGATAGATTAATGCCCAGAGCTTGATGATTAGATTCAGATAACATCTTGGCAAGTCCCTGTCCCTTGATCAATTTAGTAGGCTTTATGTCTAGGTCATACTCCTGGATTTTTGCAATCCATCTTCCCCTTCTGCCCTCACTGTCTCCCTGAACTAGAATGTCTTTTACAGCTGCTGTGGGAACATAAGCAGTAATATGGGATTGCAAAATATAAACTCTAAAAGCTTTAAGGGACTTTACCAGGGCATATGCCTGCTTCTCCAGTATATTATATTTCAATTCAGCATCATACAGCACCTGACTGAAGAATGCTATGGGCTGTTCATATCCTTCTTCGTTTTTCTGCAATAACACTCCAGCAATTGTATGAGGTGAAGCAAATGAAAATACCATAAATGGCTTACTGTAATCTGGCCCTGCTAGCACGGGAGCTTCAGAAAATGCTTGTTTAATTCTTGTAAATGCATCCCTAGACTCCTGGGACCACTTAACTTCACTGTCTTTTTTCAACATATTGGTTATGTGCCTAACTATCTCTGCATAGTTAGGAATGAATCTCCTTAAAAAGTTTATTCGGCCCAAATATACCTGTACTTCTTTCTTATTTCTTGGCAGAGAAATGCTATTTATTACTTCAACTCTCTTAGGATCTATTTTTACACCATCCTTAGTCACAATATTTCCTAAGAGTTTTCCTTCGTCTAATGCAAACAAAGATTTTTGGGGGTTCAGAGAAAGGCCGTACCTTCTGCATTTTTCAAAAGTTCTTCTCAAATGTGCAATATGCTCATCATCACTTTTTGAGAATACCGTGATGTCATCAAGATATACTACTAGAAACTTGTTTTGTTCTCCCACAAAGGCTATGTCCATTGCCCTTTGAAAAGTAGCACCTGCATTAATCAGTCCAAATGGCATCCTTGCATACATAAAGGTTCCCCATGGCGTGGTGAACGCAGTCTTCTTCTGATCTTCTGGGAAAACAGCTACCTGATTGTAGCCTGAAAATCCATCCATCATTGACATTCTGGATGCTCCCACCACTTTCTGCAGGATGTGATCCATTTTAGGCAGTCGATAGTTGTCCTTGAGAGATGCTCTATTCAAATTTCTGAAGTCCACACACAGCCTGATTTCTCCATTCTTTTTTCTGACAGGAACAAGATTCGCTATCCATTCTGAGTACCTCAAGGGCACAATTATTTTGGCCTTCAACAATTTTCTGATTTCTTTTTCAATTGAGGGAAGAAGCAGGGGATTAATCTGCCTGAGCTTCTATTTGTATGGCTTTGCATCTTCCCTGAGTGGAATCTTGTGTTGTATAATATTTACATCAAAAGTTTTTAGGTCCTCATAGGACCAGGCAAAAACATCTTTATAAGACTGAAATAATTTAAAATACTTTTCCTTGTATTCTTCTGAGATTCTTTTGGATAATTTAACAATTTTGGGATCAGTAGCAGTACCCAGATTCAAATCTCTCATTTGGTCTTCTTCTACCGCTTTGTTTGGCTGCACGAGAACATCATTCTTATTGAATAATCTTTCTAGAGGCACTAAACCCCTAGGTATGACATTTCCTTTTAACTGCAGCACCTTATTTCCTGCTATATTCTCTTCCCATTTACCTTCAGCAATGTTTTCAGCTTCTTCCCCCTCATCATCATCAATTTCCATGCCCGTGAATTCTCCCACTGTCTCCATGAATCTTTTCATCTGTTCGTCATCTTCAAAGACCTGCCAATGCTTTATATTGTCTGGGATAGATGGTCTGTAACGTACCTCCACTTCATATCTTAATAATGGATTCCGAGGAGGCCGGAATGTACTGGCAGCCACAGCAAGAGAGTCTGCTATTCTGTTATGCTCCCGAGGCATGAACTGTATATTGAATGCTAAGAAGAAATTTTCTATCATGTCCCATACTTCGTTTCTGTATGCTTTTAGCCGAGGATGTTTAGCTTGACATTCATTCTTAATCTGCCTCACTATTAGCTCAGAGTCCCCAAACACTTTCAGACATTGGATGCCCATGTTTCTAGCTGTCTATAGGCCCAATAACAATTCTTCATACTCGGCTACATTGTTTGTAGCTTCATACTCCAATTTGAAAGACAGTGGTACCCATTTTCCTGTGGGGGAGATTAACAATACCCCAGCCCCATTACCTTCCCTGGAATTTGCTCCATCAAAATGAAAAGTCCATATTTTTGATTCCTGATCTTCCTTGGATTGTTCGGCTTGGATTTGACCAAAGAGGGGCTCGTGTGCACAATTTTGATTCTATTCTAACACAAAACATGAGAAATCACCCTCCTTATTATAAACTGGAGAATTGTCTGAACAATCAGCAGTGGTCACCATTTTAACAAATCTGGTCTCCCTATAAAGCCTCCTCTCCTGACCACCAAAGACTGGGACAGTAGCATATGTTAAATCCAATTTAATTGATCCCCCAATCTTAGTACCCCAGGACCTTGACAACAGCATGCCAAAGCGAGCTGGCATATCAGCGACCACAATGTCCATGACCACACTTTTTACTGGGATTTGAGCTAAATTGACTACTAAATCTTTTGTCATTCCCAAGCATTTAACCCTTTTAGAATCAAATGAATATAGATATTTGTATGGTCTTGTAATTTGCAGTCCTAGTTGCTCCATGACAGACAGAGGCATAAGATTATGGGAAGCCCCAGAATCTAGCATACAATTGTGAAGCAGCAGGTCATGAATGACTAGGGACACATAAAAGGGCGGAGTAGAAGGGTCTACCTCCTCAACGTGTGGGCCAAAGACTACCATGGGTCTTTCTTCTTGAAGATTTAGACTATCAGGTGTAATTGGAAGTTCAGGAAGAGGCATGAAAGAGGTAACCTGAGACTGATATACAGGCTGTTTTAATAATTCAGTCAGAGGAACAGGAATCTTGATCTTTTCAAGCTCTCTTTGCAGATTAAAAGCAGATGTGGACTTTTCTATCATTACTTCTTTTGACTCCTTATTTTCAACTGAGGACTTGACTTCTTTTGATACTGGCTCAGCACTAGAAGGACTGGCTACTTTAGAGGAAGAAGGAAACTGATCAGTTGACTGCAAGGGGATATTCAGGAGATTCTTACCTTTTTCTATGCATTTCTTTGTTGCTGATTCCTTTTGAGCAGATGTTTCTTTAGGTGGATCTTCTTCTTGCTCCTGAGTTCGGGTCCTCTTCCTCGAGGATCTGAGATCATATTTGACATTAAATTGGGCTTCCATGAAATCAGCAAATTGCTTGCAGTAATGGTCAATGTCTGCTTCTTCATCTTCTTCTTGCAGGGGACAGTCTATATCATCATTGTTTGAAAAAGCCAGATTGGAATCTTCTAATCCATAGGCTGCCTCTCCAGTGGAGTCATCTGCTGGTCCTTCCAGGTACAAGGGGTGAGGTACCTGATCTTGCTGCTCCCTTGTCTCTCTCGGCAATATTTGGAGAGGTGGCCTCTTATACTGGGGATTGTACCCTCTGTTCGGAGCATTATAATAGTTCTTGGGAGCCACGTTTTTAGCTTCTAGTTCCATCTTGACCATCTTCTTTATCATTTTACCTATTTCATCCATTTTATCTGAATCTTTATCCTGGTTAGAGGTAGAAACCTCCTCTTTACCTTTCCTCCTGGCATCTGGTTCAATTTTCCCTTTTAACTTTCCTGTGGAGGCAAAGTTCGCTTCTAGTTCCAGAGCATCCGATTGTGCATCATCTAGTGTGGCAGGTTTCCTTTCTCTCAAGGAGAATCCAAAGTCAAAGTCGAAGGCTGCTATGAAGATTATCTTGGCAGCGGCTTCATTTGGCTTCATTTCCGGAGGCAAACTCAGATATAACTTGTTGAACTTTTTGATGAATTCTGACACTCCTTCATTCTGTTTCTTCTTGATAGTATTAAACTCAGTAAGGCACATTCCATAATCCTTCTTTTCTCCCCACTTCCTGAGAAAAACGTTTTCCATCTGATCTCAGGTTGTCACAGAACGATTTCCCAATGTCTTAAACCATTTTCTGGCTTCTCCTTCCAAAGACTGCACAAATAATCTCAAAACCACATCCAGATGTTCAACATTCAAATTTTCTGCAAAAGAGCAGAAGGTCTCGAGATGTTTCTGAGCGTCAATATCATTTTCACCATTGAACCTTGGCAGAATCTTCAGATAATCCTGTGGCATATCATTCAACACTTGGGGTAAGGCCAGAGGAGCATATTTGTTCAGGAGGAAAGCAGGAACATTGGCCATTGGAGGCGGTGGGGGTTGTACCACAGTCTGAGAAACAAATGAAGGGAGAGGGGTAGGGGGAAGCGGAGTGTGAATAACAATGGGAATATATTGTACCGAGGTCTGAGGTGTGGATGGGAAAAGTTATCGATTAACAGGAGCTACCTCAGTGACCTCTTTAATCTCTTCAGCTTCGAAAACGGGATAAGATTCTTCTCCAATTGAGGCACTTCCCCTACGTGGGGTTTCTAAACAAAACTCGGGATTTTCTGTTCTAACTTCTTGAGAAGAAGAGGGCGGATAATCTTCAACCGAACACTCCGAATTTTCAGCACAGGCTGACTTCCTCTCCTTCCAAACTCTTTTATGAATGATTTTCTCTGGGTCAGACACGTAGGGTGTTTTCAGATGAGCTGTATCTGACCTCAAATGCGGCCTACGAGGAGCCAGGACTACAGATAAGGTTTATCAAATAAATACCAGTGGAGTCGCCAAGGTGAGAAATCTGCAACTCTTCACCTCTCTATGCTCACCTGATTAGAGAGTGAAATAGGATGTCGAAAACCCAGGGAAACTGATATTCTTGAATTCGTGTCCCCGGCAACGGCGCCAGAAAGATGTTGTGGATGATTTAGTCACCCTCCTAGAGACAGCCTAGAGTTGCCATAGACCAGTGCCTAGGACATCTTAATATAGCAAGGAGTCCTTTATAGTTTGGGTTGTCAGTCCAAGGGACTCACCTACTATCTCTTGTTCTAAACAAGGAAATTGAATTAGATTGAATTGGTCCAAATTCTCTCTCAGAGGCTGATACAAGGATAGGAGTAATGTAAAGGCATCATGTAAAACTTCAGCATTAAAGTATCATATAGTTAAGAGACCGCCTACTGTGAAGAGGGCCGATTCAATAATATATCACAGAAATCAAGTATTAGGATGTGCAAGCAGTGAGGAAACATAAGAAGATATTACTGGCAGAAGGGCGCACCAATTTACGAATCCTTAAGCCACTAATATAGCAGAAATTATGAAAGAGTGAACATGGAACAGCATATCACTTCTAGGCCTATTTAAAGCGCTTGACTAATTCTAGAAAGGGCACCACTTAAGATGAATCCTTACTGCAAACTAGTGAGCCACTCGCATTCTAGAACATGATACAGGAAGAAAGTTTGCATGAAAAAGGATGATATATTAACACATGAGAAAAGTTACATACTGTAATATACCAAAGACCAGAACCCTCAATACAGTCATAACCCCTCCTCACTGAGACCCTATGGGCTCTGAAACTTCATACAGAAATATCACAAGATGAATACAGTAGTCTTCTCGCTGCTCAGCTTGCTTGCAGAGATCTGGAACCCCAACAATGTCTTCTTTTTTGGTATTTATAGAGAAGACTGAAACTTCCAGAGGAGGGGGGAGGGAAACGGAGCAATTAATGACTACATTTCAATCCCCATGGCGGAAAACACTCGCGCCTTTTTATGAATGACAAGTTATAAATAAATACCTAACCACCTATATACAGAAATTAATGCTGGGAGATAAAAATCTCATTATGTACAAGACAGAAATAATAAAATATATACATCGAGATGCTTCTGGCTGAAGGTAAATCTGCTACCATGAGAGTCCTGAGAAAATATCCCATCCAGTACTGTACGCCTGGCCTCTGATTTTGAATTAGAGTCCCGGACCTTAAATGCGAGGTGAACTTTTCTGGAGGGTTCCGAAAATTTGCATCTGCATGTTCTTTAATGGCTGTCATTTCATACATCTGCTCTTAGTCTCTTCTATTAAATTTCGCCTGCAGGAAATCACCTTCTGATATATTCGTGATTCTCTGGAACGGAGGCGGTGGATTTAGATGCCTCTTCTACCATTAGAACCTGCAAAACCCCGAAACTGTTAGAAAAACGGACTCAGACGAAGGCAGGGGTGACGGAAGTGTGAATGGAGGAGATGATGGGGAGACAGACCAAAAACGGTGACATATGGGGGGTTGGGAGCGAACAATGGAGGCTTTTCGCAAAAAGAATGAAATGTCATACAGTGAGGTCGAGAGGGAAAACTAGCGGAAAATGCGAATAAAACACATAAACATATATATATATATATATATATATATATATATATATATTGGCGCGGAGGGATGTACGGGGGAAGACACGTAGGCGAACAGGGGGCGAATGGGAGGCGACGTGGCGAGTGGATTAATGGGCGGAGGAGTGTAACAGTGACACGGTGGCGGGCTGTGGGACCTGGCGGGTACGTATCAATAGGCGGACGATTTTGTTGCATCTCCGCCGTCGGATGAAGATCTGGAGATCTGACGGTCTCTGTGAATCCCGCTGCCCAGCCATCGGTTGAAGTTTAACGTGCGGGGGATGGGCGGTTTCTCGCTCGTACCAAGAACACGTGGCATGAGTTTTATGGCATCGCTGCCTCTGTGGGGAATACCACTGCTCTGACGAGGGTGGTGCGGGGCAATACCGCCTGTTTTGGGCACATGGTGTACATATGGGGGGCCCTGTCGATAAGTTAGCTGCCGCGCCGTTGATTTAATTGAATCGGACGGCTGCTACGACGCCCGGGACTCAAATGATAAACCCCCCATTTCTTCTGGCCTGTGGTCCTGGACTCGGGTCATATGAAAATCAAGGCGGGAGGGGCTAAGATCTAAGGGGCTTAGGTCCGATATATATAAAATATGGGATTTTTACCATTTGGTCAGAGTATTTTTAGAGCGGCATGGGGGTTTTTTAGCCATAAAATATAATGGTAACAGGTTTGAAAGGGATCGATGGCTAAATCCGAATGGAGGGGAACAATGTACAACACACTAAAATTTCCAAAGTAGGTATCATTCTACCTCTAGCATGATAGAGTCTCAGAAAACTCTGCATGTCCTGACATCATTTCTCCATCAGAAATCAACCATAGGTTCCACATATTTGGTCATTTTTATCATCACCTCACCGTGCACATGATAAAAATCCTCGTTGGTTGGTAGAGCCTCGCCTCCATGGCGCTCGTCACCGACAGTAGACCACATATCACAGCAAAAGTGACGCCATGGCCATACCACTTTAGTCCGGGAAGCATCTCACGCCCATCCATCCACATTGCATGAAGGTCAATTTTTACCATACAAAATAAAACCTCCTTCCCGGATGACTAGGTTGTACAATCATATCAAAATCACAGTATCGCACTTCGCATTTGGCCCACCATACCTTCACCAGCATAATCCCATCTGTGATACTTTTTCATCCGCTTCATCAACCTCACACCAACCAATGGGGCCCCCACCCTCAGCAAAACACCTTCCTCACAACATTAGTGAGTGAACACTTTCATGTTTTAGGGCACCCATCTCTGTGTTTTGTACAAACCAAACCCCATTATTTTATTCTTTTGGTAAGTGTACAAAGCCCACAAATGGTGCACTAAGTCCCCCACCCTCTCATTCATTTTTTCTCCCATGGCAGCAGTCCCTGAACACCCTTGGTCGGAGTATTACACCCTCACGCACAAGCCACCATGACATTCATAGCCAGGTTATACCCACCCTGGAATTCCTACTGACTCCAGGGATTTCCCTATTAGAAATAACTATGACTACTGCCAAGCTGCTTCGTATACTCTGACCTTGGGCCACTGAATCCCCATCATCAGCTTTCAGTCACCCCTCACCAACATGCCTATGTTAAATCCATCACATCCAGGTCCCTGACCTCTCATATCAGCGACCCCTCATTCATTTAAGGCTTCCTTTTTGTCGACTTCAACACCTATTTTCCAAAAAGGAAGTGGTACCTTGGATCACCCCTCTCCATAAAAGGGACATCCTCGGGTGGCACTATGAGAGACATCATTTCCCACAGATGTCATCGATTCTTCTGACATTCGACTACAACAAAATCTTTCATGTCAAGATGGTATCGTATCTTACAACCATTGCACTTTAATCAAATTCGTCGAAGACCCATGCCTTTATAAGTGTCTCTTTCAGCAATGCTTACACAGGAAGGTCCCAACCAGCACCTATGCGTACAATGTGTAGCTATATGCCATACCAATTTTACACATATGGGTACCACATTCCACCTATTTTCAAAGAAAAAATGCCCCGGAGGGCATCAACAGTCGTCATCAGCAACCACCAGATCACTACCATATTAGTGACACAGATAGAACATGTATCTGTCAAATATATTTGTTTAACTAGCCACAGCATCATGAGCATGGGACATTCCCGCCTTGTAGAAAATTTGTATATATATTGTACTATATTTGCTTACAATGGTCCCATAGGACATGGTCATTCTCCGAACCGGTGAAGGGTGTTTCCAATTCCGAGCTTCACGCAGGTCTCTCTCTCTCTCTCTACACACACTATACAGAAAAGAAACTATAATGTATTTCAACTATACAGTTCTTCCTAGACCTCGCACATTAAGGGGCAACTGTTAACACTGGAAAATCGTACAAGCAGAAGATGACATTATTTAATGTCAGGTAGAAGGATTTACAGGGCTGAAAAACATTAGAGAATCTGGAAATTATTTAAAAATCTCTAAGGTCTGAGGATAAATCAAATTTGAGCAAGTCATAAATGCTTTTGTGTGCAAAATCCTTTGATAAGCGTGCATTTATGCACCTTTTGACCTAAAATGTGCGCAATCCTGGGAGTGGCAAAAGTCACTTTCCAGGACCACAAAAATCACACTCCATGATAGTGATTTCACACTTGAAGCTGCCTAAGGACAGCCACCAAAGCCTCCTTAGACTTCAAGGGAGCACACAATGGAATATTTGTGGCACATAATGGAATCATCCCCCTCTCTTGGGTCACCATCCACAATGTACCAAGAGAGGGAAGGAGGATTTCAATTCTCCTATATAAGACCACCAAGAGATGAAGAACTTGAGAACACATTGTTATGCTGGCCAGAATTTCCCAAGAAATACCAGCAATGTGTGATCTGGAGCTGAAGATAGAGGGGACTCAATTGTTGGCCATCCAACAAGTTCAGTCCACCACTGTAGAGAGAGGGATACTTTACACTGAGGCAAGCAAGGAAGTAAAAACATCCTTGCATCAGGACTTAGAACCCATGTTCTAGGTGCCATTTGGCAAGAGGGTTAAATTTTCATCCTCATTTCCTACCAGCACTCAATAAGAGGGGCCGAAGAGCCATCGTTCAGATTATTGCAGTTGTTTGACTCTATTCATAGCTTTTGTTTATTTTTTTTAGTTTTATTTTAGTTTTATTTTATATATGCATGCTATTTCTCTATCTAGTATGTTTATGATTCCATCTTGTTCCACTAACTTGCTTGACTCCACTTCTTTTTCTGCCTGTGACCAACAACTTAAGTGGGTAAACCACACCCCTTAAGTTGGTGTGATTTCGTATATACGTGCACCAAACACACTAACACACTTGGGTTACAAGCCCACAAGCGACTCTTGTGGTGCTTTTCCCTCCAAATATCGAAACCTAGGGCTTGGAGTACCTCCCAATCTACTAAAAAATCAACAGTTTCATCGCAAAATGTCAATTTGGCACAAGATCCTATCATGACACATGGTGTGCTATTTGTACGGAACTTAGCAAAAATTTATCATGTCATTCCCATCGATATTTTCATTAAGCATGGGGTCATAAAAAACATTATGATAAAATCAAAATGCATTGCAAAAAACTTTATGGTTTTCCTAGTTGGGTTTTCCAAGAAAAAATATTTATGTTAATGTTTGTTTTTTATATAACATATTTTTCTCCTTTATTAATAATCTATTTATTAAAATTAAATATACAAGGTTAAAACCTATAGAAGACTCAATGATGGAGAATCTGAATGGATTCAATACTATGGTAGGTTAGTTATTGTTTGTTGATATTAATATTTTATGCAGATAAGTGTGTCAGTTTACTATGTTCTTTACCAAACTTGTGAGATAGTTTGGCTGTGGCCATAGGCAACAATACAAATATTTTAAGTTTTGAAGAAGTGGTATTATCATTATTTTCAGAGGATATGAGCTAGAAAAACATGAAAAATCAAAGCACATATGCCTTACCTATAAGAGGATATTCACTAGCTATGAATAATAATAAGTCCTCAAGTGGGATATATAAATCTAAACGTAGATCTAAATATCTATGAAGATTTGTAAAGAAATACTAGAAATTTTGAAAAGAAGGAAAATTCATGAAGAACTGTAGATCCAAAATCATTTGAGAGAGGTAGGGGATCTAGTGATGCTCCCTCTAAAGATGAGATGGTCTCGTTAGAGGTAGGAGGGGATGTATACTTGGATTCTTCAAGAACACATGAAATCATGACTTATGATTAATCAACTTAGGTACCTCCTTTCATATGACTCCCTATAGGGTGTGGTTTTGTGAATATGAATGGTATGATGGAGGTGAAATTTTCCTCTGAGATGAATCAACATCCAACATCACAATATTATTTATTAACACATGTGAGATTTAGCATACAAGGTATGGTCGCCTTCATTATAATATATTTCCATCTTTGAATCAACTGATTACTAGTATCCTCAAACTAAAAGAAGAGCATGAAGGATTCTGTAAAGGATGTTCTCTTGGAAAAAATGTGAAGAAACCCTTTGCAAGTAGTGATACAAGACACAAGGAAATTTTATATCTCATTCATTCCAATGTCTGTGAACCAATGGCAGAGAAGCCTCTTGGATGTCATCAATACTATGTAACACTCATTGAATATCACTCTATAAAGGCATTGATATATCTCCTCAAGTATAACTATGAAGTATTTGAGAAATTTTAAGAGTTGAAGACAAAATTGGAAAATTTAACAAAAAGGAAGATAAAAACCCTAAGATATGATAATGGTGGAGAATATACTTTAAAATAACTTGTGGATTTTTGAAAGTAAGCAAGAACTAAGAGGGAGCTAATAGTTCCCTACAATCCTCAACAAAATGGTGTGGCTGAAAGAAAGAACCAATCAATTGAAGAATGTGTTAGTTCCATACTACATGAAGAACCGATCAATTGAAGAATGTGTTATCCTTGATGAAAGAATTTCATACAAGAAGTCCAAGGAAATTCCTATTGATTCTGATGAGGAAGAAGAACCCCTGTTTGAATAAGTCTCAAGGCATGAAAATATTCAAGAACTTACTACTAATCATGAAGAATTTTAAGTACCAATTGAACCCATGCATCAATTAATCATTACAAAAACTCTCCAGAGGCCAGCTTGTTTGAGGACAACTATACAAGAAGTCGAAGGACATACAACAACAAAGGGAACTTTTAGAGAAAGCAAGAAGCCTAAAAGGTATTTAGCATGCAACTTATATGGCTAAGCTTATTGAAATAGAAGGAATCCAAACATCAATAATGGATTAATAAAATGCAGGAATAATTCCAATCTATAATGAAGAATGATTTTTAGGAAATTGTTCCTAGACCTAGTGGAAAATAGGTTGTCACTTGTAAACAGATAAAAAACATCAAACATGTAGTTCATGGAAGAATTGATAAGTATAAGGCATGGTTTGTGGCAAGAGGTTTATCTAAAAAGGAAAGAATAAATTATGAAGAAACTTTTTCTCCAATATCTAGATATCAAACCGTTAGATCACTTATCTCTCTAGCTACTACTATGGGATGGAAAATTAATCAAATTGATGTTAAAACAACCTTTTTGAATGGAACAATTGATGAAGAAGTTTACATTGAGCATCCTCGAGGATTTTAATTCCATGATAAGGAAACACACATTTGCATATTGAAGAAGGATCTATATGGCTTTAAGAAAGCACCTAAATCTTGGTACACCATGATGGATGCATATATATTAAGACTTGGTTTTGTCAATATTTCTACGGATATTACTCTATAGATCAAGGTATTCAAGAATGCACTTTCGATTATATTGTTATATGTGTATGACTTACTAGTTATTGGTGTATAGCATTGTATTAAATAATGTAAGAATCTATTGAGAGTTGAATTTGATATGAAGGACCTTGGTCTTATCCATTACTACTTGGGATTGGAAGTATGGAAGAAACTCGATGAGATCTATCTTGTTCATGGGAAATATGTGATCAATATTTTGTAGAAGTTTGGTATGATGTGAATTAAACCAATTAAAACTCCTACGGTCACTAATTTGAATAATTTAAGTAGTTTAGGTTCAAGTATTTTTTATCCAACATCATATCGACAATTTCTTGGCTCCTTGATGTACCTTGATGAATACCCAACTTGATGCTTGCAGTAACTTTTCCTAGTCAATGTCAGATGGAGCCAAGGCATGATCATTGGATAACAACTAAGCATATTTTGAGATATATTCGTGGAAATACACATCATTGCATGAGATATGATGATAATGAGATACACTTATTGGGCTATATAGATTCAAAATTCGGATATAGTGAAACAAATGGAAGAAGCACTACTGGTGGATGTTTTAGCTTGGGATATTCTATGATCTCTTGGATGAGTAGGAAGAAAGATCGAATTACATTAAGTAGTGTTGAAGTTGAATATATTACATCAAGTGAAGTTGGTAGAGAAGTTTCTTTGCCTTAGAAATTTGTTATCGGATTTGTTTTAAGGACCATTGGACCCTACCATTATATCGTATGAAAACCAAAGTTGTATAAGGTTGATTGAGAAACCAATTTTTCATGCTAGGACAAATCATATTAATAATACGCATCACTATATTTGAATTTTGGTTCCGGATGGGGTCATGAAGCTACAATACATCTCCACAGGCGAAAAATTAGATAATATATTGAAGTAGTCAAATTCTTGAAGGTCAAACTCAAAAGAAAAAAATATAAATCTTCTGATGCAGAATTGAACACATTCTGCAATGTTTTGCTGAAAGGAAATCTTAAGCTAATTTTCAATAAAGAAATTCTATATTAAATTCTTTGGAAAGAAAATGACAGTGAAATCTAATTTCTACTTGCAAAAGATAAAATCATAACTTAAGAATGGTTACTAATATGCATATATAGCCTCTAAAGTGCATTCCATTAACATCTGATAAATTGTATTCACTTATAAAACAATTAAGTGATGACAAGAAGATGCATTGAATAATTGAACTATTTTTAGTGTTTTATGTTTATGAGTAATTTGCGACCAAATGAAAATAACAAAAAATGGAACTACAATGGAAACAAATTATTGAAGAAAGTATAATGCTAAGAACAAAACAAACTATGAATAAGACCTCACAGCTTGATAGAGGGGCCTCCCATGAGTTCAGGTTGACTAGTGATCACATGATCTTCATGCACGCATTGGAAACAACATAGATTTATATTATGAAACAAAGTGTCATTAGTCTTTACCACAAAGGAGTTGTAAACTTGATAAAAATAAATAAATAAATAAATAAAAATTTCTCTTGTCTCTCTTACAACATTTATACAAATTATAAAACGAATTGAAATAGTTTTAAGTCGATATGTTATATTTAACTTATATTTCAGTCTCTTTATGACTTGCTATTGAAAAATCAAGTCATAAGAGATTTATTTCGATCCATAATCTCCACAGTTGCTCCAATTTTCAGTCTCGCTCACTTGATGTTTGTTATTTCTCCACTAACTATGTTTGATCACTACATGCAGTTTCCATAGTTGACTTTGCCTTTGGCTTCAATATTTCCTAATCCACGTAGCTTTCCAAGCGATGATAGTAAGTTTTATTCATTTGAGAGCCATTTTTCACCTTTTTATAGTATTTTTCCCTTTACTGGAGTGCTGCAACCTGTCTAATAATGGATTCTAATGCGGAAACAAATGCCAGTTGCAAAATATTCATGATTCGGTTATTGTAAGAATAATTTTGTTATAATTCACTAACAAACATAGAGTTTAAATATGGATGATTAATACATTTGTAGGAGTTGAAATTTACCTTAAATATGTTGATATTGTTATATAATAGTGACAAAAAGGTGAAATGATATGGAAAATAGGATAGTAAAAAAGAAACAAATTTAAGTTTCAACATTATCCCACACCAAAGGTTTTGCATGTCCTCATGCACCAAAATTTCAAATTTGTTTCTTCCCTTGTATTTTAGTGAATGATATTTGAATATTTTTCAAGTACATCCAAGCTAGTACTCTCTTTCTTGTTTTTAATGCAAAACGTAGTCCTCAGTTTCTTCATTAGAATTCTACCTGGTAATATTCTGAACCTGTTTTTAAGAAAATTATTTTGAACTTTAAGCTTCTTATTATTTTTTTACCAATGATAGAGTTGTAGAAGTATATTGTCATTTTGAGTCCCGAGTATCTCATTCTGAACTTTAGCTACTTCTCATTCCTCAATCAAGTGTTTGTTAAGTATTTTCAACTCATAAATATATTTCTTTAGATTTTCTTCATTACTATGTTCCCGTTCCGCATTTTGTTTTGTTCATTAAGTTTCACCCATTTCAAATTGAAAATATTTGTCTTTTTTATGTGCCTTTTGCTCTAAAGATTCTACATAATCATAAATCTCTCGGTGAACTAGATCAATTTCTGGAGTTTGTCTTGTTGGACCAACTGTAGAAGGTGGTGTATTAAACCCTTAATTTTCAAGATCTATCATTTCTGGTGACTTTGTATTTGAAAATTTTGAAATTATTTTACTTCTCCTTAATTTCATTTATGAACTTCCAATGTTTTTCCTTTTTACTCTACTATCCTCTATTTTTTTTTCTTTTGTTTAGGTATTTGGTGGCTTGGGATAAATTCTTTCTTCTAAGGTCCTGCCTATCATTCTTATGTTTAAAATTTTCAAGATATTGGGACAGTGGAGTATTATATTCGAATGGATCCTATGGATTTTTAGTCAAACTCTGCTTTCTAATTTCTTCTTCGAATCTCTCTTTTTCAGGGTTAAGGTTTTTATTTTATTCTACTTCTTTTAACCCTATTGTTTGGTTCTTTCTCTAGAGCTTCTACGAAATGATTTCTCACTAAGAAATCCTACCAATGATCTCCTTTAGCTTGCAAATGTGGTTCTATCATAATCTTAATGAGTCCGTGATAGTATAGAGATTTATCGATGGAACCATATTCTCTATGTATGCTAAAGGACATTTTCTTTAAGCTTTGAAGTAGGAAATAAGAAAAATTGATTTCAAACCCATTAACAAAATGCATCATAAACCTGGCATGGTCGAAAAACATTGTCCCAAATCTCCCTTCACATGTTACAAATTTCTAAATAACAAATAAGAGATTTCACCATTTTCCTTTTAATGTTGTAACTAGAATACCTTTCTTAAAAATGGGCAAGTCGATACCTAGTTCTTTCAGGAAGTGAACCCAATAATTCTATTTTATTTTCCTATTTTTGAATAATATTTATCTATTCCTAAGTAGTCATATTGCTTCTGCTACGATGGATTCTTTGAGGATGATTTTAATGTCTCCTATTTCTGCTTCCAGTCCATAAAATTCTTGGGCAAAGAATTTGGTAATCTTTGTTTCATACCCATTCATTTTTTTTCAGAAAATTGGAGCCATCCCATCTATTGCAGTTTTTCCTTAACCCTTTTATATTCTTGGAGGAATTTGATCCCATTTGGTTCATAACGAACAAGCATCCCCATGGTGTGAAGAAGTCTCGGGCTTGATTTTTTCTTTCGACTAGTAATATGGAAGTTTCAAGAGATGAAGTCTTTAGACTCCACAACATACGGGGCATGGGACTGTTGCAGAAGGAAGTAAGAATGATGAGAAATTTAGGGGTGGCCATCGCTTCCATAATGCCTTCATTAGAATGGAATATGGGAGGACTAGCAGAAGAAAGACCATATGACGTGGCGAGGTTACGTGTCGCATCATCATGAGAGATATGGTTCATATACACATCGCTACGAAGGGTAGATGAAGAGTTAGTAGATGAAACATCTACTTATGTTGAGCCCAGGGTGATCATCAAAGGAGGTTCAGTCAAAACAGAAGGGGATGCCCCGGAGGTGTATTCCACCTTGGATATCATAGATGATGATAGATATAGGATAGTGGTTGAAGGTTCCGTCATCTCGACATTGGGGGGAGGTATCACAACGGGTTCAGAAATGTCCTTCGGTTATACAAAAGAAAAAATCACTAGTAGAGGAGTACAGGATCCACTACGAGCGGCCTCTATTTGGCGAACAACCTCAAGGGTTTCGCGAAAATTGTCAAGACGGAGACAAAGGTGAGAATAATGGAAACAAATATCACACAAATAACAATGGTGGTTCATGCACAATGACTTGAGTTTCTTAGTTGAATTGGGTAAGGTGACATGGACCTCCAGGATATCTGATTTAGGAAATGTCTCATTGACCACAGGTTTGAGACAAGGAAGCTCACGACAATTATGGGTGGCATGTACAACAACATCACACAAAGCGAATAGAGGTGACTTCTTTGGAGGCTTAGGAGGAGCAGGAGTTTTTTGGGAGGCCTTGTCCTTAGGGTCCTTCCTTTTGGCTTTACCTCCCTCACCAAATCCTTTCGCAACAAGAGTAGATTCCTCTTGAGGTGGCTAAGACACTGAAGAAAAGGGAGGGGTCATAGAGACTGGATTAAACAGTCAGGTGATCTGATTTTGTTTCAAATAGAGGCAGACATTAAATAGGTGGATGCACCCTTGTTAATGATACATCACAAGACATTGGCATTATGAATCTTGACTGGTATTTTGAAGGTGGAAGATGAAGGTAAGAGGGGATGTTCTTACTTGTCAACATCGAACATGATCAAATGATCATCTAAAGGATCCATAGCACCCAAAGTATATAGTAGACCTTTTCATTATGAAGGGAATGACTGGAGGACTTCTAGCGTTGACATGGCAGTAGCAGATTGTGCCAAGTCATATATTATGCTGTAAGTGTGGGCGGCTTTAGCAGAAGTAGAATTTCGGCGTAATGGCCCTTTGGGGATCTTGGGAATAACCTCTACTCAAGGTTGAGTGATCTGTAAGGGAGCATTGGGTGTTGAAATGGACTCCGTGGAAACTTTTGTTTGGGACTCGATTGCGGACGTAGCAGGTGGCTTGTCATACTGGCATGACCAAGTCTGAAGGTTGACAATAGTGGTGTTGACCTCTTCAAAATTCATTATGATAATATGGTATTTAAGGGTACTATATTATGAAGGTTGAGGGGCATCCTGACCTTGAGGGGGTTGGATGGCCACATATCCTTGCTAAGGGAAAGGATTAGTGAACATAGTTGATCGATCTAGCATAGTATTTTGAGGAGCCGAGGCAGGGGCTTATTTTCCTCTATATGTTGCTTATGCTTCCCAAAAATGGTGCATCTAGGGTAAAAGGGGAAAATCATGAGTATAATTTCCATGGACACAAAAATAATAACAAGGCTTGTTCGAAAGAAGAGGCTTGTTCTTCTTGGGTTGATCACCCTGTTGTTGGTTATTAGTGTTAGCCTGGTTCCCTTGGGGTGTGTTTGGTTGGTTACCTTGGCGCCCTTGATTACCCTACATTGGTTGTTTCTGGTTGCCTTTCCTATTTTTCTTAGAATTAGGAGGATTATTTGCACTTTTTTGCACATACACATGAACTTGAGGGGGAGGTGGCTACTACGATGGAGGTTGAGAAGGCACAAGAGGCTGGTGTGCTGGTGTTGGAGAGGTTGGAGCACCGGGCTGTGGATAAGGATAGAAAGGAGGTTGAGCAATAGAGGGCCTTGACATCATTTGATTCAAATGGGAAAATGCGTAAGGTGTGCTTTGTCCTAGATACATGCTACTGGGAGGGGGATAAGTGTCAGCAGAGCTAGCCCCTCCATGAGGGAAACCATAACCCATGGAAGGATTATCATATGAATGTGAAAGAGATCCAATGATACCATCGACAGCATGAGATGCCCCTGTTGCGTTGGCACCACTAGGTCTAGGACGATCTGATAAAATGGTATAAACATAACCAGATTGGGCATAGATCAAGTCATATTTCAACGCGACTTGGAGAGCTTCTTCCTCGGTTTGAGGAATGTGAGGTGCGACATATTTACCAATTAGGGGCAAAATCGTTCTGAGAAATCAATCCAAATAGACATGTTCATCAAATGTAGGAGCTTGACACAAGCTCCTCCTTCTACGTCGTTATTGGACATGGTCAGAAAGGCAGGTGGAAGAATTTTGACGTAATGCGGTCAACAACTCGGTCCCGATATCATATCAGAGAGGTAGCTGAAAATAGGACAAAAAATATTTAGCAAGAGTCACAAAAGTGGAATGAGAGGCAACGATCTGGTCAACATACCACTTTGCAGCTTCTCCGGTGAGTGTACATTGGAATAACCGAAGAAGAATAGAGTCATCAGTGATAGAATTGAATGAACACCACATGTGAAAGGAGCAGACATGATTAGTAGGGTCCTCTCAAGTGTTTCCTTCAAACTTAGGGATGTCTGAAGGAAGCTTAGTTGGCATAACAGGCCAATCTGGATTGTGGAGTATAGGGTCATTAAATAACTGGCTGAAATTGGGAAGGCTTAAACCTACCATAGAAGGTACCAAAGGAGTAGCCAGAACAGTTCCAGTAGCGGCTCCACTAGTAGTAGCTCTAGCATTAGGGTCGAGGCTACCACCAGCTTGAGGACCAACACCTGCATTGGCACCTAACATGGTTATGGAATGAGGTGGAGGAGAACCGAGTTTGGAATCAGAGGAAGGACCCGATGAACCAGAATCAAAGTCGGTATGGGGACTCGACAGAGGACTAACTTGGATTCTATGTGGTGGAGTAAGTCTTCCTAACAGAAACTAAGGATGAAGGCCTTGGAGTCTCTGAGATAAAAGCCTTGGGGGTACAATGATGGCAAGACACAAATAACACATAAATTTGGAAGAGTGATAAACAAAGGCTCAATGAGGTAGATAAATTAATTACGATGTTTATGTCTTGGATTGGTGATGTAAACCAAGTGCTCTTCACTTTAGGTGTGCATGTGTGAAAGATGTGTGTTATTTTTAATTAAGCCTGGATGGTTGTATAAAGAAAAATAAAAAATGATGAATAATTGTAAATAAAAACTGAAACGACAGTAAAATAAAAAACGATCGATGCATAAATTCAAACCCAAAATAAGGCTTCCTAAAAAAATAGTCTAAGAGGTGGGAAAAATTGACTCAAAACACATAAGACAGCCAAAATATCTAAGTTCTAAGGGACAGGGATCTAATGACTCATATCTGCTCGAAAAGGTGCAGAAAACAGCAAGAAACCAGAGGGAAAATTGCTACAAAATGGGAGGCAAAAGGTTAAAACCCTAAGGGAAACAAAGGGAAACCTAAGGGAGAGACCAAACAAAACTCAAGAGGGGGTTTTGTATGGAATAATAAATAATCTAAAAGGACCTGAAAGAAGGATAGATCTGACCCTAAATGATGGTTGAAAGCACTGCAAAATCTCATACTACCTACTCAGCTAAACCCCTCTTAGAAAGGTGGAAGTGTACTAAAAGCCTAAGGGGATTGGTCCTACTTCAAGGAGAAAAAATGAGCATATCCAGGCCTAAGATGGGTTGAGACATAGGTCAGACAACCATGAACAGTGCTTGCAGAAAACCTTAACAGTCGCAGAAAAAATCCTGAAAAAAGATGCAACTCAAAGGTATTGACCTGTAAGCTGGGAAAATCACAGTTTTTGGGATGATAGTTATGGTTTTAGGTAGAAATCACAGGTTTTTGGCCAAAAAGTGTGAGTTTCAAATCCAGGATCCTCGGGCAGCAGGTTGCAGAAAAATTTTCCATCTCTGGCATTGCTGATACCTACTACCTACAGAAAACACCCGAAAACACACGGATGTTAGAATTTTTATTGTTTTAGGGCATAAAAGGTAAAAAAAACATTAAGAGACTAAAATAGATGCATAAAAACCCTAGTTACTGAAGCAATTGGTCATGAAAAAATCTGAATAAAATGCAGAGGATTTTCCAATTGTTGACGACAAAGTGTAATTAAAACCCGTGTGGAGTCGCCAATTGTTAGCGTAAATTCTCAACACAAGTGTACAAAAATATTTCACTTTAGCTGTGCATGAAAAAAAACCCTAACAAAAAATATGGTTGTTTAACTTCCTTACATCCGTAATAGATAGTCGAAACAAATGTTGCTAGAAACCCGATCTATGCAGTAAAATTAGCTAAATAGTAAAAATAAATAAGAAAATGCTCTAGATACCCAATGGAGAAGATAAGATATATACATAATTTTATATGTATTAACACTTGGGAAGGGAACAAAAAATTATGTTAACAGCCCCCCTCAATGGGATGGATTCTTGGATAGCCTCAACACTTCAAAGCCAGAAGTTTCTCTCTCTCAGTGGTGTAGAAAACCCAAGACGTGATGAACTCTATGGGAGCTCAAGAAGCAAGAAAATAGTAGCAGCAATGAAAATGATAAATGCGCGACAATGAAAATTATCAAAGTGAATAATGAATGGAAAACCCTGCTATTTATAACAGAATGTTGAGTTATCCTCGATAATGGCGAATAATAAAATATTATTAGCCAAGATCTAGAACTAACTGCTTGGAATGTTTAATTATATTTTTTTGGAGGGAAAAGGAATTTAAATTGGTTAAATAGCTTTATTTATAAATAATAAACAAATAAATGATTTATTTATCATTTCAAGAACGGGGTTAAGGAATAATTTAACAAATAATGATTTGTTTAATTATTTCTAGGTGATTTAGTCAAATTTAGAAAGGAATAATAACTAAATAATTATTTAATTAATTATTCTTGGAGAAAAATAATCATTTATCTAATTATTTATCATAATTGTTTTAAATATGACGAGGAATATTATTTAAATAGAGTTTTAATTAATTATTCCTAGAGGAAAATAAGATAAATAATGATTTATTTAATTATTCCTCATGCGGTTTCTTGTTTGAACCAGAAATAACTTAATAAAATATGGTTTATTAAATTATTTCTTATAGTGAAAGAAATTTTACTATGCTAAAATTGGTCTTACATGGTGTACTTTGATCCATCTAATTGTAAATTCTTAGATGACCAAAAATTGGTGTAACGGGCTCCATGAATTTGTTGAAGACACATGTCTCTTGGACCAAGCCTACATGACTTGATTGTCCATCATTAATTGTTAACTTCAAAATTCATATCTCACTAAGGAAAACTCATAATTCGATGATTCTAGAAACGTTGGATATTGATCCTTTCCGCCCTCTATCACCTCATTCCATCACATGTCCAAAATTCTCCATGGTTTTGTCCCAAACCATGATGGGTGAAAAACCACATGCTTGGGTTACAATCCCACAAGTGACTCTTGTGGTGCTTTTCCCTCCAAACCCCGAACCCTAGGGCTTGGAGTACCTCCCAAGCTACTAAAAAATCAACAGTTTCATCTCAAAATGTCAATTTGGCACAAGATCCTATCATGACACATGATGTGTTATTTGTAGGGAACTTAGAAAAAAATTATCATGTCATTCCCATCGATATTTTCGTTAAGCATGGGGTCATAGAAAAAATTATGATAAAATCAAAATGCATTGCAAAAAGAATTATGGTTTTCCTAGTTGGTTTTCCAAGGAAAAATATTTATGTTAATGTTTATTTTTCATATTACATATTTTTCTCCTTTATTAAGAATCTATTCATTACAATTAACTATACAAGGTTAAAACCTATAGGAGACTCAATGATGGAGCATCTGAATGGATTTAATACTCTGGTAATTCAATTGTTGTTTGTTGATATTAATATTTTTAATGTAGATAATTGTGTCAATTTACTATGTTCTTTACCAAACTTGTGGGATAGTTTGGTTGTGGCCATAGGCAAAAATACAAATATTTTAGGTTTTGAAGATGTGGTCTTATCATTTTTGTTAGAGGATATGAGTTAGAAAAACATGAAAAATCAAAGCACATATGCCTTACCTATAAGAGGATATTCACTAGATATGAATAATAATAAGTCCTCAAGTGTGATATATAAATCTAAACATAGATCTAAATCTCTATGAACATTTGTAACGAAATTCCAGAACTTTGGAAAAGAAGGAAAATTCATGAAGAACTGTAGATCCAAAAGCATTTGAGAGAGGGAAGGGATCTAGCGATGCTCCCTCTAAAGATGATATGGTCTCCTTAGAGGTAGGAGGGGATGTGTACTTGGATTCTTCAATAACACATGAAATCATGACTTATTGTTAATCAACTTAGGTGCCTCCTTTCATATGACTCCCCATAGGGTGTGGTTTTTTTAATATGAATGGTATGATGGAGGTGAAATTTTCCTTTAAGATGAATAAACATCCAACATCACAATATTATTTATTAACCCATGTGAGATTTAGCATAGAAGGCATGGTCACCTTCATTATAATATATTTCCATCTTTGAATCAATTGGTTACAAGTATCCCCGAACTAAAAGAAGAGCGTGAAGGAGTCTGTAAAGGATGTTCTCTTGGAAATGATGTGAAGAACCCATTTGCAAGTAGTGATACAAGATACAAGTAAATTGTATATCTCACTCATTCCAATGTTTGTGAACCAATGGCAGAGAAGTCTCTTGGATTTCATCAATACTATGTAACATTCATTGAAGATCACTCTATAAAGACATTGATATATCTCCTCAAGTCTAACTATGAAGTATTTGAAAAAATTTAAGAGTTGAAGACAAAAGTGGAAAATTTAATAGAAAGGAAGATAAAAACCCTAAGATATGATAATGGTGGAAAATATACTGCAAAATAACTTGTGGATTTTTTCAAGTAAGCAAGAATTAAGAGGGAGCTAATAGTTCCCTAAAATCCTCAACAAAATGGTGTGGTTGAAAGAAAGAACCGGTCAATTGAAGAATGTGTTAAATCCATGCTACATGACCAAGACCTTCTGAATTTCTTATAGGGAGAAACATCTGTAACAACAATTTACATAAAAAAATCGAAGTCCGCATAGAAATATTAATTACATGACCCTATAATAAGCTTTCATATTAAATAAGCCAAGTGTTGACCATATTAAAATATTTGGATGTCCAATATACATTCACATTCCCAAGCATAAAAGGAAGAAATTGGACCCTTTTGGTAAAAGAGGCATCTTTGTTGGATATATTACTTGATCAAAAGCTTATAGAGTTTATATCAAGGAATGTTGACAAATTGAAGTAATTATATATGTTATCCTTGATGAAATAATTTCATACAAGAAGTACAGGGAAATTCCTATTGATTCTGATGAGGAAGAAGAACCCATGTTTGAATAAGTCTCAAGGCATGACAATATTCAAGAACCTACTACTAATCATGAAGAATTTGAAGTAACAATTGAACCCATGCATCAATTAATCATTACAAAAACTCTCCAGAGGCTAGCTTGGTTGAGGACAATTATACAAGAAGCCGAAGGACATGCAACAACAAAGGGAACTTTTAGAGAAAGCAAGAAGCCTATAAGGTATTTAGGATGCAACTTATATGGCTAAGCTTATTGAAACAGAAGCCACCACTTATGATAAGGCATCCAAACATAAAGAATGGATGAATAAAATGCATGAAGAATTCCAATCTATAACGAAGAATGATTTCTAGGATATTGTTCCTAGACCTAGTGGAAAATATGTTGTCACTTGCAAATGGATAAAAAATATCAAACATGTAGTTCATGGAAGAATTGATAAGTATAAGGCAAGGTTTGTGGCAAGAGGTTTATCTAAAAAGGAATTAATAAATTATGAAGAAAATTTTGCTCCAATAGCTAGATATACAACCATTAGATCAATTATCTCTCTAGCTATTACTATGGGATGGAACATTATTCAAATGGATGTTAAAAAAACATTTTTGAATGGAACAATTGGTCAAGAAGTTTACATTGAGCATCCCCAAGGATTTTAATTCCATGATAAGGAAACACGCATTTTCATATTGAAGAAGGATCTATATGGCTTGAAGCAAGCACCTAAAGCTTGGTACACCATGATGGATGCATATATACTAACACTTGGTTTTCTCAATATTTCTACGGATCTTAATATATACATCAAGGTAGTCAAGAATGAACTTGTGATCATCTTGTTATATGTGGATGACTTACCAGTTATTCATGTAGAGCACTGTATTCAAGAATGTAAGAAGCTATTGAAAATTGAATTTGATATGAAGGACCTTGGGCTTATCCATTACTACTTGGCATTGGAAGTATGGAAGAAACTCGGTGAGATCTATCTTGTTCAAGGGAAATCTGTGATCAATATTTTGTAGAAGTTTGGTATGATGGGAAGTAAACCAATGAAAACTCCTAAAATCACTAATTTGAATAATTTAAGGAGTTTAGGTTCAATTCTTGTTGATCCAACATCATACCGACAATTGATTGGCTCCTTGATGTACCTTGATGAATACCCAACCTGATGCTTGCAGTAAATTTTCTTAGTTAATGCCAGATGGAGCCAAGGAATGATCATTGGATAACAAATAAGCATATCTTGAGATATCTTCATGGGAATACACATCATTGCATGATATATGATGATAATGAGATACACTTATTGGGCTATATAGATTCAGATTGGGGAGATAGTGAAACAAATGGAATAAGCACTACTGGTGGATGTTTTAGCTTGGGATATTCTATGATCTCTTGGATGAGTAGGAAGCAAGATCGAATTACATTAAGTAGTGTTGAAGTTGAATATATTACATCAAGTGAAGTTGGTAGATAAGCTTTTTGGCTTAGAAAGTTGTTATCGAATTTGTTTTAAGGACCATTGGACCCTACCATTATATAGTATGAAAACCAAAGTTTTATAAGTTTGCTTGAGAAACCAATTTTTCGTGCTAGTAAAAATCATATTAATAATACGTATCACTATATTTGAATTTTGGTTCCGGATGGGGTCATGAAGCTACAATACATCTCCATAGACGAAAAATTAGATAATATATTGAAGTAGTCTCTTATGAATAAGAAGCTTGAGTACTTGAGAAACAAGCTTGGGCTTCTAGATATCTCCTCCATGGTTGAGAGGGAGTGATGAGGGACATCATATTCTCCATGTGTCATGCACCAAACCAGGATTAATAACCATAAGTCTAGTGAAGGCACTAGTAGGGAGAATGGATGATTGGATAAGCATCTAGGACCGATACGTATTGAGGATTTGGAATCCAAGATAGAAGTAGCCCCATGGACTGATACTCTTTGAGGATGTGGTAGGGCATCCAAGATAAGAGTAGTCAAAGAGGATCATTATTCTTTAAGGATTGGGAATTCAACATAAGAATAGTCTTGGAAGGACACACTTGGTGAACACCCGGATGGGATATGTGCCTTGAGAGGTTGTGGTATTGGTGTGCATATGTATGCCTCCCAGCATTGTTCTCTAATCTAGTGGACAGTTAGAGCTTGTCTAGTCAAGGCCTTTCTATATTGCAATTTGACAATGTTGATTATGATGTTGATGCTTGATGAAGGCTTATCAATCTGACTCTTCCTATGAGAATATTTCAATTTTAGTATCCTTGTACCTCGTTGTGGAATTATGAATACCTTATGTTTGGTAAATTAATTGTCTTTAATTTACTTCATTATTTTTCAACTAGGATTCATGTACTTGTGAAATGTATGTGCACTATATATGCTAGGATTTATTTTGTAGATTAAGTGATTCTAAAAATGAAACTAATTCTAAATATGGACAATTTCTTTTCATACAATTTTTAGATAATAACTACGCACATGTTCTTTCAATCCAAATTTATATTAAGTCCTAATTAACTGAGATGAACTTTTAAAATGGAAGATATATCTAAATTTCATAAATAAAACTTAAATCTAACTACATAAAAGGAAATTATTGAAGGTCAAACTCAAAAGAAAAATATATAAATCTATTGATGTAGAATTGAACACATTATGCATTGTTTTGCTGAAAGGAAATCTTAAGCTAATTTGCAATAAAGAAATTCTATATTAAATGCTTCGGAAATAAAATGACAGTGAAATCTAATTTCTACTTGCAAAAGATAAAATCATAACTTAAGAATGGTTTCTAATATGCATATATAGCCTCTAAAGTGCATTCCATTAACATCTAATAAATTTTATTGACTTATAAAACAATTAAGTGCTCACAAGAAGATGCATTGAATAATTGAACTATTTTTAGTGTTTTGTGTTTATGAGTACTTTGCGACCAAATGAAAATAATAAAAAATGAAACTAAAATGGAAACAAATTATTTAAATAAATTATAATGCTAAGAACAAAAAAAACTATGAATAAGACCTCACAACTCGATAGAGGGGCCTCCCATGAGTTCAGGTTGACTAGTGAACATTATCTTCACGCATGCATTGGAAACAACAATGATTTATGTTATGAAACAAAGTGTCATCAGTCTTTACCACAAAGCATTTGTAAACTTAATAAAAAAACATTTTTTCTCTTGTCTCGCTTACAACATTTATAAAAATTATAAAACAAATTGAAATAGTTTTAAGTCGATATGCTACAAATAATTTCGACACCTACGAGATCAATTTAACTTATATTTTAGTCTCTTTATGACTTGCTATTGAAAAATCAAGTCATAAGATATTTATTTCGATCCATAATCTTGGCAGTTGCTCCAATTTTCAGTCTTTCTCGCTTGATGTTTGTTATTTCTCCACTACCTATGTTTGATCACTACAAGCTGTTTCCATGGTTGACTTTGTCTTTGACTTCAATATTTCCTAATCCACGTAGCTTGCCAGGCGATGCTAGTAAGTGGTTATTCATTTGGGAGCCATTTTTCACCTTTTTATAGTCTTTTTCCCTTTACTAGATTGTTTCAACCTGTCTAAAAATGGATTCTACTATGGAAACAAATATCAATTGCAGAATATTCATGATTCGGTTAGTGTAAGAATAATTTTGTTATAATTCACTATGAAACATAGAGTTTAAATATGGATGATTAATTCCTTTGTAGGAGTTGAATTTGACCTCAAATATGCTGAGATTGTTATATAATAGTGACAAAAAGGTGAAATCAGATGGAAAAAAGGATAGTAAAAAAGAAACAATTTTAAGCTTCAACATTCTCCCACACCAAAGGTTTTGCATGTCCTCATGCACCAAAATTTCAAATATGTTTCTTCCTTTCAATTTTAGTGAATGATATCTGAATCTTGTGCAAGTACATCCAAGCTAGTACTCTCTTTATTGTTTTTAATGCAAAACATAGTCCTTAGTTTCTTCATTAGAATTCTGCCCTGTAATCTTCTGAACCTATTTTTAAGAAACTTGTTTTGAACTTTAAGTTTATTATTCCTTTTGTACCAATGATAGAGGTGTAGAATTATATTGTCATTTTGAGTCCCGAGTATCTCATTCTAAACTTTAGCTTCTTCTCATTCCTCAATCAAGTGTTTTTTAAGTATTTCCAACTCATAAATATATTTCTTTAGATTTTCTTCATTATTATGTTCATGTTCCACAAAGGATAGTAGAGCTCTGAGGCATGATAGTTCTGCATAGTTATTTGTACCCCTGCCAAGGCCAATATTGACCTTGTAGAAACATTATTCTGATAAGTATAGGATCATCTAGAATCATATAGTATAAGGTGGTGATGTGTGCAGATATGACCAGCCAAGTTGGGTGGAGATCTTGGAAAATGGAATGGTTTCGGGCGATCCAAATGCCCCAACATAGGTAGATTTCAAATTTTGTGCAGATGAGAGGATAGCCACCAAGATTCCCAAGATTGAGATATAGATAGACCAATACAGAAATTTTTGAGATTGAGGGAAGCCTTCATATGGACCCATAGGGATTGGTTGACATGGCAGTGTAGGAAAATATGATCAGAATCCTAAATAGCCCCTTTACAGAGAGAGCACCATGAAGGACCAATGAATGTACGCTTTTGTAGGTAGACACCAGTGGGGATCTTGTTGGAAAGTATGCACCACATTAATAATTTTTCCTTAGAAGGGCACTTCAATTTTCATAAGGATGTCCACTTCCAAAGCAGATCCAGTGGTCTGAGGGAATAATAAATAAGCAAGTATCCATCCTTTGGGGAATGTTGTCCATATTTAGAGATTGTCCAGATGATCTCATCATCTCTATTAGTAATTTTGACATGAGATTATACCATCACTATATTGTGCCCATTCCACTTCCTAATGATTATGAATGTGTAGCTCATGGCAGTTTTTCCATCCCTGTGAGACTATGATCGATTTGGTCGGATCAAAAACATGATATAGGGTATAGATACTTGCATTTTTTAATGTGAGAATAAAATCAGGTGATAAGAGGTGAGCATTTCCACTACCAGACCAAGGGTCACAACCAATTCAGACAAGCCTGCCCAAACCAACATTCCAAGCCATGCCAATTCTAATATATTCAATGTATTTTAGTATAGCCCTCCAAATGGTTGAGATGTTCGTTATGTTCCAATGCCCATATCTAATGCACTCAATCAGTTGTGATCGAAAAATGTATTTGTAGATGACCACCTTGGTCCATAGACTCTCATTATTAAGAATCTACCAACCCAATTTTGCAGCCAGAGCCATAGAGAAGGAGGGTAAATCCTTTATGCCCTAGCACACCCCCCCACCCCCCCCCCCCCCCCACTTCTTAAGTAGTGCAATAAGATCCCATCTGGCCCAAGAAAATGTGTGTCATTCCTTTGAGCCATTCCAAAGAAATTTACAGCATATTTTTTGAATCTTGGATAGTATGCCCTTGGGAATCCAGGCCAAATACATCCAATATACCGATATTGCCTCCAAAACCGATTTAATGAGAACAAGGCGGCCAACCTGTGAGGTCCATCTATGATGCCAAATTTTGAGTCTCTTGTCAATATTAGCAATTAGCCAATTCCAATCAGCAATTTTGTAGTTTGATGGTTTTAGATGGAAACCCAACTATTTTAGGCCCTCCTCAAATCTCATGGAGTTAAAAGTAAATCGTTGCAGAGGAAAGTGGATTTCATGAGGAGTACATCCAAGAGTAGTGATGGTGGATTTGGTGTTGTTTCATGTCATATATGTAACCTTGCAAAACAATTTCAAGCCAGAGTTGATAACATATATGTCATTAATTGATCCACTGAAAAAAATGAGGACATCATCCACAAAGAGCAGGTGAGTAAGGATGCAATTATCTGTAATTTTGATGCCCTTCAACCTACCTCAATCCATTTCCTTGATCATAGTTCTACTCAGTCCTTCCATGACCAGTAGAAATAATAGGGGGGAAAGAGGACATCCCTGACAGAGACCCCACTGAGCATGGAAAAATTTGGTAGTTGCCCCATTTATAAGGACACTGAAGGGAACCGATGTGATGCAGAACTTAATACAATTGATAACAACAATGGGGAATCATATATGAGTAAGGAGAATTCTCAGATATAGCCAGATATTCTAATCAAAATATTTTGCAAGATAAATCTTGAGGATCATTCCTTTGATATGCTTAAAATGCATAAAATTAATGCCCTCCTATGCAACTCTAATGGCTTCATGAATATGCATGTTCTCCAGAAAATCAAATTGCTCGGGAGAGATATGTTCAGATAGGATCGGCTTGAGTCTGTTGGCTATAATTTTGGCCATGATTTTGTATATGTCGTTGCAGAGTGACATAGGTCAGAAATATTTGAAAGTAGAGGGGTTTTCAAATTTGGGTATGAGGGTATTGAATGTAGAGTTGAAAGCATCATACATGCGACCAGTAATTCTGGTCTCTTCCACCACCTTAAGGAGATCATGTCCAAGTAAATCAAAGAAGGCTAGGTATAATTCCAGAGACCAGCCATCAGGCCCAGGGATCTTATCCTTTTTGAACCATTTGAGGACCGCCTCAATTTCTTCCATAGTTACAAGTTAATATAGGTCCTCGGTATTTTCCATGTCCACATACCTAGGGAAAAGGCCAGAAATTTTGATGGTTTCTGCTAATGTAACATCCTGTGGTGATTTATAGAGATTCCTGAAGTGTGAGGTACCCAGATTGGCCAGTTGTTCAAAATTGGAAGCAGGTAGACCATCATCATTATCAAGTTCGCAAATAGTGTTGATGTCCCTACAACCTCTAGCATATTGCTGAAATAATTTGGTATTTTCATCCCCTTCTTTTAACCATGTGGCACAACTTTTGAGCCTCAAGTTTCTTCCATGTCCTTTAGGATTCTAAGATGATCTGCCTCCAATTTGATGATAAATTCCTTGGATGCAATGGAGGAGAAGCCACCATTTAATGGATCCTCAAAATGATAAATCTCCCATTCAATCCTGTCCATGTCGAGGTCATCCTGTATTCTCTTGGCATTTTCCCATTCAATAGATTCATCTTAGAAAAATGTATCTTATTTGCAAAGGTGGGAGAGATGGGAAGATCAGGTGTAATCGGAGCACTCCTCCAAGCCTAATTGATCATTTTGATATATGCCTCATCTTGCAATCATGTTGAACAAAACTTGTAAGGAATTGATGGTTGGGGGAGTTTCCAAAGAGCTCCAGATAGATCTGGGAGTGATCTAATATTCCCCCAAAGCCATTCCATTGTACGTATGATACCAAATGATGTAAAAACCCTTCCTTGATAATAAATCTATCTAATCTGCGAGCAAGAAAAGCCTCTCCAGTGCGCCTGTTGCACCATGTAGGCCTGGTAGAAGCCATTAGGAGATCATCCATTTGATGGAGTGTAAGTAAGTTCTGAAAGAAATCAGATAATAGATCCATTTGAGCATTAGATCCCCAATATTTAGCTAGTCCCAAGGAGAAATTGAGATCACCACCCAAAATGATGTTATCATCTTGCATGAAGGTTGATTGTAGTAAATAAAGCCAAAAAGCCTGACGGTTATGGTAGGGTACATACACATTCACCATCCTGAAGTCATTCCCGAGTTGCTCAGAGAAGATATCTACCACAAGAACTCCATCCCTGCCCCAAATGTTAATAAGTCTAATAACCCTAGGGTTATAACCAAAAGCAATGCCCCCTGATCTCCCATGGGCATTAAGTGCATGAAAGATCTAGGAGGGGAAAAGAGAGGTAAGAGCAGCAATGATGGCCTCAGATGATCCAAGAGTCTCTTGTAGGAAGAGTATATCCACATTAATAGAGTCGAAGAGTCACCTTATGGCAAGGCGCTTTGCAGGGCTTGCAGTCTCTCGGCAGTTGAAGGATAGACACTTCATTGGGAAATGAGTGGGGGGGAATTTATTGCTCTAAGAACCCCTTCAATGGAGATTTGTCTACCTACGGCAATGTCTAGACCCACTTGTAGGGTAGCTTTAGATATGTTCAAGTGTCTACCTTGAGAGTGTTTAACTGGTACTTGGCGAAGTAATGGGCGATGTTAACTCGAGAGTGGAGGTTGTAGGAGTGACTGGACTAGAGAGTCTGATGGGATCTCCACATGAGAAGATGAGATGGGATGGAGGGAGATGAATGGAGGGGGGCGAAGAGTATACCTCCAGGGAGACAAAATTGGAGCATACAATTGAAGAAACATGAATACCGAATGACAATGAATCAGAACACAAAAACGATGTAGGGGAAGTCATGAGATACAAAAAATTAAAAGGAGGGAGAGGGGAGGTGTCAGTGCCCGAAGGATGACCTGATGCTGCAGCCAGTGTCATGGATCTAATAATCCTGGTGGATGAGCGGGTTGTGGCAGCATTGACGGTCCCAATAGGTGGGATGTCCTGTGGAGAATAGTGTAAACCTGCTGACTGTTTCAGCATGTTCAGTGTCACAGTAATAGGTTCTTGTGTAGTTTGAGCCCCCAACGAAGTAGGTATAATAGTGGATTTTGTGAGCAACGGGAAATCCTTGAAGACATGCCCAACCTTTTGGCACCACCAATAATGGAAAGGAAAAGCTTCATAGTCCAGGATTTGTATCCGAGTTGTATTCCTCCAGTGAATCTTGAGATACTCATCCAAACCTTCTCGAGTGTCTAGATGAACCAAATACGGGCAAAAGCCATCTTGCCAGTGTCTGTGAATGACCAATCATGATCAAGGTAAGTACCCAGAATGTTTCTGATACTGATGAAGATCTCTTCCTTCCATAGGTGCAAAGGTAATCCATGGAGACGAACCCAAATGGGTCTGGCACCCAAATTTTCCCTTTCTGGATCAAATAGAGGGCTCCAGCACTTGATGAGAATAGGGCAAGTTCAATGTGCCAGAAATGTCATAAAACCTAAACAGTGAGGTCCTTGGAGGTGAACTGTATAGCAAATCAGCCCATCGTTAGCGTGAATATAGTTGGTAGTTCATGCAAAGTGTTCCCAAAAATCTCAATGACCCACTATCTGAGTCTATTATCGTTATAACTCTGGCCACAGACTCGACCCACCAATACACAATCCATTGTCCTCATAACATCCGCCATTTGTAAACCTTCACCAAGGGTGAGTTGACTACCTTTTTTGCATGCACGAACACACTTGGTCTTCCTAGCCACTCTAGAGTGTGTACCAGATGAGAGGGATTCAGAGGCTAACGTAGAGGGGGGGTGTAGTGCCTGAAGCCGAGATAGAGTGGTTGAGAGGAGCAGGTATGCAAACCTTGAAGCTACCAGAGGGTGGATGTGACGAGACCAGGCTAGTACGAGAGCCCCAATATTCCCAGGTCTAGAAATAGCGGGGGAGGGGTTACCCAGGTTTCCACTATTCGGGAGGGGAGGTACAGAGGATTCTAGGGGCGGTGGAGGTAATCTATGAACAAGAAACTGGAGAGAGGATGGTGGCAGAGGATGTAGATCCGAAGAATGGATATTTTTGAAATCAGCAGAGCTGTATATCACGAAGGGGATACTAGTGCTAAGGTCAGCCAAAATGAATGATTCAAAGTCTGGTATAGGGTAGGAGGAGGTTAGGTACACCATAGAAACCCTAGAAACCTCCTCAGAAGAATCCAAGAAACCAACCAGTAGGTTTTTTATAGGAAAAATAACCTCATCATTAGCTTAGAGGAGAAGGTAAAATGGAAGGAAGAAAATGATCTAGACAAGATTCATTTTTTCCAAGGTAACGCACCCTAGAAACATCTAGGCAGAGTTACAACGCACCCTAGCCATGCAAAGGGAGCGTTAATGCCTAGGGTAACACCCTGTCTTGCCCAAGGGCCAACGTTATCCGTGTTTGAATGTGAAAAGGGAAATATCTTACGGAAAATTGATTGGCATTTCCAGCTTTGTCTCAGAAAGAGTCAGTTCAAAATAGAAACTAAATGGAACAAGCCTTTTATTAGGCATTTCCAAACACAACTGAACTCCTATGGAAGGCAAAAGCAAAAAAAACCGAGGACACATCTAGATCTTTCCCGATTTTAACTGGTTGAAAGAGTTAGCAAGGTTTGTCTTCTCCATTTCCTATAAATTGGAAATGTGCGCTCTTGGTCTAAGGTCAAAGGTTTGATTATATGTGGAAAAAAATTCCATTGTTGTAGTGTGAGGCTTGAAGAACGGAAATTTTCATTGAGAACTTTTTGCCTTGAGCATCATCACACTCGGAGATCGAGAAAGAGAGAGAGGAATTGGAAGACTGAGGAGGGCTTGGTGCAACTCATGGTTTTAATCCTCCTTTTCACAAATCAATAGAACTGTATCTGTTTTGTCCATTCGATGCTTCAGTGTCACATTTGTTTTTCATTTGTCTATGTAGCATGATATGAATGGCTTAGATCTGCATATTTTAATGTTAGTTTAATTTTTAGAAAGCTATATTGTCATGAATATTACACAGGTGCTTTGATTGGTTATAGGATCTGGATTTGGAGTCGGTGAGGAAGGACTTGTACCCTGCCTCTTGGCGCTCTCCATAGAATCTATCGTCCACGAAGAGGTAATCATTCCAAATCTTTCTTTTTCAATTATATATTAGTATGAACATGTATGCAGTACCTTTGGAACTTTACAGCTAATCTTACAGTCTTCCTCGGGCACCGAAAATAACTGAGAGGGATACCAAATAACCACCACCCAAGAATTATACCCTATAGCAGAAATGGTGACTCAGTTGGGGAGTAAACCCCATGTTTTCGGATTGTTCCTATGACTTTACCTCTTTCCCTTTGTTCACATATCCTTCTGACCAGTTTATATGCTTAGTAATCATCTCAAAAGCTCACAGAGTTCATAATAGACCCTGCCTAGCCATCTGTACAACTTTACCTTGAGTAACGCTCCCTCTGAGAGTGTTTCAGTGCGTTATAATGCTGCTTATGCACAAATACAGTGTGTTAGTCTCATAATTAACACTTTGTAGATTCTTCTTGCCAGTGTTGCCCAGCCGAAATCTATTGTTTACACCCCTGTTGTGTTTCCCTTTGGCTTTGGAGTTATTGGCTACCAGATTAGCTTCTTTCACTAGATCCTTGTGCTTGATTACCAGTTAGCATTTTTTAGTTCTTGTTTAAAAAAGTTAATGTTAGTACAATCTAATTTTTGAAGAAGAATTTTTTTTTTTAGTTTTCTGAACTTAGTTGAATTAATTCTAAAAATTTTGGTTTAAAAGTTGTTAGAGAAGATATATAGATGTCTAAATCTTTAAGGTTGAACTATGTTATTTGAATGTTTGGTGCATGGATGTTGGAAAAAATCTCTCTATGTAGAATAAATTCTTCATTGAATTGAATATTTAGAGCATGTTTCTATATGGTTTTTTGAGTCAGAGTCTGATCACATTCCATACGTCCACTCCCCCTCCGCAAGACAAATAATCAAGTACACTAAGAATAAATAGATAATAAAATTAATCACATAATTTTTTCTGAGCTCACACCAACAGTAGTTTAGGCTAGGATCTTGGGGTAGGATAAGTGAGAAAATCACCCAAGATCTCAAAACTTGAAACTAGAGTCATTAAAAAGTGAAATCTTACTGCACTCATATTGTCGGGACCACTCCACTACCACTGGATTTAAGCATGATACAACACAAGGGTGCATAAGAAGGTAGCCCACCTTCGAGTGCATTCAATAGACATGCTATATATTGGCATTCCCTTCGGGGATGTCGAAACTAGATTGGGGATCTCGGTGTTCTGCCCATATAGCCTGTTGTCTACGACCGTGACCCCCTTGACAATGTATGTGATTTGAGGTATCTTTAGTTGCCGGAATTTTTAGGGACTTACAAAAGGTGACTAGGGCGGGCTTCCCTGGTACCTAAAATATATGGACCTACTCTATCTTTAGTCTTTGGGAGGGTACTCGTCTTCACGAGAGTGCTCACACCTATTGTTTGATGTTCAGGCGAAGCTCTAGAGTAACCCTAACTATATTTTTGACCAACCCTCTCTGTATGCTATTGTGATAATGGGTTTCATCTCCAGCAAACGATAGTACTCAGACAGGGCCACCCTGTTCTAGCTGCTTGTTGATTGATTTTAGAAGTCCTTTTTTCTTTTTTCTTTTTTAGGTGTGTGGTTACTATCACTGAGACTTTATAATACATCACAAATAATTAAAATTTGATCAAAGTAAACAGGTCACTATGGTGTCCTTTGACCCTCGTCGTCTGTCTCGACGACAGTGAGGTCTCTCTCCATTGACACTGGAGGAGGAGTCGAGTCTCGGTGAGCCAGTGCCTTCTTTGGAAGAGTAGTCTCCAGTGACAACCCCTAACTTTCACATAACCACGTATCATACGAAGTTTCCAGAAGATCCTTTTACGGAAGGAGTCGTACCTCCTTACAATCCTCCTCTCACTGACCCGTTGGGGCCATTGTTATTTCATGTTACACCAGGCCAAGATATGTCTTTGGCTACACCAACATTCATTTCACAACCGATTCACATGGGTTTGATGTCATTGGTAACCAGATCTGGTCCACCACCATATTCCTTGTCTGTTTTCAGTTCTACACCAATGATTGGCAACCCCAGTAGCCAAGCTATACCCGGTCCCACCAATCTGATCACCACAACTGTTAGCAGACCTCCGAACCCTTCGGGATCTGTTCCTATTGTGACTGCATCGGGACCCATGGTTTCTGCTCCTGCTAGCGGGGCTACCTCAGTCCCTTTTAGCAACCCTTTTGATTGGAACCCTTTGTTGAGTTCAAACCCCTTGGCAACCATGCGAGGGGGTAGTGTCACCAATACATAAATGTCGGGGGGCACTTTGCTACCCCTGCAGTCATTAGGAAAAATAGGACAGCCTATTATTAATGGTGTTCCTTTGAGTGTTAAAACTTCCGATGTAGGGTCTATGTCGATGCTTAACTATGTGAATAGCAGTATTCTCTTGGCTAACTCTATCGCGTCCATATGGGTGAACCAACCCCAAAGTCAATTTGGGCAAGGGGGTAACTTTTACACGGGGGGCAGCCAACAGTTCGCCCCCTAGTACAACATACCCTACAGACAACAACCATACCCCCCTACACCCCCACTCATAGGGAAATTTTATCAACAAAGTCCTACTTATCCCATTGGTAACACATTGATGGGTGGACCCTACGGTCTGAATGGTCAGCCAATTATTCCTTGGCTAGATCTGGGGGCAAACACGTAATCTCCATTCTTGGTAGCTCTAGACATCCCCGACCTCTACAAACTGACCAATGACCCCATCAACCACAACCCACTCTGGCCTCCAGTACTGCACAAGATTCCATCTAACATCCCTAAATTCGACAGGAAACAAGGGGAAGATCTAGATACACATGTCACCACCTTCCATCTATGGTCTGTTTCTAACTCCATGGTGGATGATAGTATCTGGCTTCGACTTTTCCCCCATACTCTTACAGACAATGCTGCAAAATGGTACATTGAGTTAGCACATGGGTCCGTCAACACTTTTGGTGCCTTAGCTATGAAATTTCTTAAGAACTTCCAATTACCTATTAGATACGAAACCAGCACGAAACTCTTAACCTCGTTGTGCTAAGACACCGCCACCCACATCTTCGATCACATTCATGAATGGAGACATAGGCGGAGGCTCGTCAAAGCGCCAATCCCATATCATCTCTTATCCAACTGGTTTTGTAAGTCACTCTTACAACCCCTATCTAAGGATGTTTTCTTTTCTGGTGTGGTCACAGAAGAGCCATCCGTCGTGCGTAGCATTTAGATCTGATCTATTCGTAATCTGGCATGTTGCATGATTTACTCCCCCATGCCCCTGGCAATATGAATCCTCCCGCTACTTAATTACCTGGAGCGCACACCGACGACATCGTTGGCTTAACCTCCAGCGTAGCCATAAAATAGCTTAGTGGGAAAACCTCCCAGCCATCTTCAGCTGCCACTACCCCGAACCAATCGACTACTCTTCCTACTGCTGAGGTAAACTCTGTGCAGTCTACACAAAAACCTAGTGGCAAGAGCAAGAAGAAAAAGTAAAAGACCTCTCCTTCTGAAGAGCAGTCCGGTAATCATAATAATCCCAATCAGAAAAATGCTGCTAAAAATGACAGAGGGAAGGAGAAACCCATGAAATTTCCTTACAGAATCTGTGCGGAGGACCACTTAACATAAAAATTTCCTCAGCTGCAAGAATGCACAGATTTTATTACAAACAAGGACTCTGGGAGGACACATGTAGTTATTCATAATCTCTTCCCTAATCCATAGCAGCAACAGCAACACATGGTTGCGAACCCACCAAAACATCTGCAAAGGGGCAATGGTGGTACTCATCCTTCTGGTGAAGGATCATCCGCCATTTATGGCGTAGAAAGTGTTGGACTCCAAACCTGAGCCAAACTCTATGGAAATACTATCATTGATTCTCAAGAACCTGATACAAGTTGAATCCACCGTCGCCCAACGATTTTCAGATCGAAAGGCCTACTGCTAACCCCACGATTCGTCCCCCCAAAGGGACACTTTGACGCACGACCCATAACACCTCTGCATGTCATGCCCAAAACTACAATATTGTAGAAGATTTGGCACAAGCACCGTCAACCATGTCTGCACTTGAAGTATTGCAAACCTGCCTAGCATAAAGGAAATCTCTACTTTCGGCCATTGGTGGAATCGACCCCCAGGATTCTATGTTATCCATCTTCGACATGGAGAAATCAAAACCTTGCCTCTCACACCAACTTGCTTTCCAGGTACAATTTGGGTCGAAAGGGAGACCAATCCATCGCAATGTCATAGACGAAGGTGCTTCGACCTACGTTATGTCAACTGCGTGTTGGCTCGCTTTGGGTTCTCCCTCTTTTTCCCCGTTGTCGAATTCCCTTAAAGCTTTCGATGGCCACACATTCCTCCCAAAATGATACCTTGCTAGCTTTCCCATTTTGCTTAGTGGGAAAATGATAACGGTGGACATAGAAGTCATAGATCGATGTTGAAAATGCAGCAAGATGATGGAGCTTAGTGAAATGAAGTCGCCTTCACTAAGTGGGCCCGCAGGCTATTTTTGGCGCAAAGTCTATTTTTAGACTATGTCTATTTTTAGACATATGGAGCATGGTCCAGGGGTTGCAGTATGTTATTCTTGGAGTATTGGTCATGTTGGTAAAAAATAGATGGACCTCTATTTTTTTGACCTATAGGTCGATAGGTCGAAGTCTATTTTTAGACTACCTATCCTAAAAATAGGGAAGTCAAATATTATTTACCCTTAATAATATTTGGACTCTAAACTTCAGTTTACTCTCTTGGAGCACTTCAGTTCGAGCCTTGGAAGTGGCTCATGCATCTGACAGAGGAATTACGCTATTCCTAGGGGTTTGGTGAGCTCATGCATGGTTGACTTCAGTTAGGACTTCAGTGGCATAAGTTTGGTGGAGTTGATGAGACAGTTGGTGGAGTTGTGTTCGGTTTAACTTAGTTGAACTAGTTGTGATTAGTTTAACTAGCTAATCAACTAGTAATGAGTGGAGTGAATTAAATATTATTTAATTCACTAAATTATTAACTCATTATTCAACTCAAGAACACATCAGTTCACTACAGTGCATGGACAGTTCAGTGGAGACCAGTGAAAGAGGTAGATGAAAGGGTTGAGATAGCTATCAGTTGTGACATCAGTTGTGCATGAGATTTGCACCACACTTGGAGGAATTGCCCATGATGATTGCGCTATCAAGCCAAGGAGATTCGAACCTTGGATCTCTATTTAGACAGGCCATGATTGCGCAATAGAGGCAAGGCAATTAGTGGTGAGTTTTGAACCAGTAACCTGTTCAAAACCAAGCTAGTTTGTGTGTAACTTCATGAGATAGTACTGAGCACTTGTGAGGAGTATTGTACTGAGTTTGTTACATGTTTTGTGTGATGTTTTGATGATTGTTTGATCGCATGCCGCTTGTTTTATTTCTGCATGTGTGATGATCTGAGTGGAAGAGATTATGTGTTGCATATGAATTCGAATTGATATGTGATCAGGATAATCTCGGTGGATAATTAATCATTATTCAGCAAATTTCTACATGGTATCAGAGGTATTGAAGCAGAGATTGATCATCACAGTGATTACAAACTTATTTCGGTAGACAGAGTCTGCATGCGGGCCAGGTAGCCTCTGGATCCATCCTTTCCTTTGAAAGGTGATACATCCAGTAAATGCCCCTGCAGTCGATCTCTGTGATAGAAATAATTTGTTCTCACAGATCAAGAGCGGTTGAGCTTTGAGTTGGAATTCGAATTTTGCAGCAGTTTGTTTTCTTGGTGCCGGAGTTGAAAATGTCTTTCAACGGTTTGCGACTTGAATATGCTCTTGAAGGCAGTTCGAATTATGTTGCATGGAAGGATCGCATGGAGGCAGTATTAGAAGATAATGGACTGAAGGAGTTAATAGATACGGATGTCCAAAAGCCCACTGATCCTGCTGAAGTCGAAGCTTGGCAAAAGAAGATGGTGAAATGTCGAAGGATTCTGTTGGAGGGCGTCAAGGATCATATTGTATCCAGCCTGCATGGAAAAGCTTCTCCATATTTAATGTGGAAAGCATTGACAGATCTATTCTAGAGTAAGAGAGACCAAAGGAAGCTGGCGCTCAAGGATAAACTCAGAAAAATCAAGATGGAGAAAGGCGACAGTATCGCCAAATACCTCACGAAGTTCACTCAATGCAGAGATGAGCTGGGAAGTGTGGGGGTGACTGTCGAAGAAGAGGACATGGTAGACCTGGCTCTCCTTGGTCTTCCGAAGGCTTGGCATTCATATCAAGATAGTTTCAATGGTCGGGAGAAGTTGCCGGGATGGGAGCGCCTTTGGGCAGATCTCATGCAGGAGGAGATCAGGAGGACTACCAGAGATGGATCTTCATCAAAGGTACCTGATGAAGAAATTTGCGCTTTGGCTGCCAAAGCAAAGAAGGGGAAGAGAAAGAAAACTTCTCATTCCGGTGCAAAGGGAAAGAAGCAAGACATGTCTAAGGTGAAGTGTTTTCACTGTCACCAGCACGGACATTATGCCACAAATTGTCCGCAGAAGAAGAAAAACAAGCAAGTGGGAAGATCTGCAGATGGAGAGGCTTTGGCCTCGCAGTTCGAGCTTGAATTTTCGCTGATCACATGCTTGGTTTCAAGTGTGGTAGGATCAGTATGGTTCTTGGACAGTGGTGCGTCATTCCACATGACGGGAGATCGGGATCTGTTTTCAGATCTGGAGGAAAAATATCTTGGAGTGCACATCGAGATGGGCGATGATGGTAGATACAGTGCGACTAGTATTGGTACCATTTCCTTTGAGAGGGAGTCTGGTAAACCTTTCATATTGAAGGAAGTTTTGCATGTTCCAGGATTGATGAAGAACCTGATCTCTGTAGCGATGTTGGAAGACAAGGGGTATGATGTGGTCTTCAGCGAAGGAAAAGCTTTCATGCGTAGTAAGACTACTGGTGAGACCCGGAAGATAGGGGTTCGAGTCAAGAACCTTTATCAGTTTCAAGTAGATGACTGCGCAGCTATGGCATGCAAAGCGGGAGAAGTGGTGAGCCGGGATGATGAGGGTGAACTGTGGCACAGGAGATTGGGCCACCTTCACCATGGAGCTTTGAAGATCCTGCAGCAGATTTCTACTGGGCTTCCTAAGGGCACCCTTACGCAGTCAGATCAGTGCAAGGGGTGTACTTTGGGAAAATATGTGAAAGCCACCTTTCACAAGAAGGATAGTCGCGCCACGACGGTCCTTGAGAGAGTTCACACAGATGTGTGTGGTCCTTTCTCAGTAGCTTCAACAGAAAAGCACAAGTACTACGTGATCTTTGTTGATGATTTCTCTCGAAAGTGCTGGATATTCTTCATGCAGAAGAAGAGCGAGACATACTCTAAGTTCTGTGAGTTCAAAGCACTGGTCGAGAAGGAATCAGGGAATAAGGTGAAGGCTCTCAGGAGCGACAATGGTGGTGAATTCATCTCGTTTGAATTCAAAGACTTTTGCGGTGCGAAGGGATTCGGAAGGCTCATCGCACCCATAACCAAAATGACAGGGTGGGTGAGCGGAAGAAGCAAACGATCATGGAGTGTTTGCAGGCTGATGTTGCATGATCGGGGCCTACCCCTTCACTTGTGGGCTGAGACGTGCAATACTCGGTGTATGTGAGAACCGTTGTCCTCACCCAAGGTTCTTGGCATAGTACATCGAAGGAGGCTTGTGCAGTAGAGACTTTGACATTTCTCATTTAAAGATTTTGGTTCTTAAATGCTACATGCATGTGACAAAGGATGCCGAGAAGAAGGCTGGATCCGACCGCAGAGGTTGGAATATTTGTGGGGTACACTGATACACCTCACAACTATCAGGTGTATGTGCCAGACAGTCGCAAGACTGTTGTGCGACGGGATATCAAGTTTCAGGAGGAGAAAGCCATGCAGTGTTCGCTTGAGAGGGAGCCACACTTGCATGCAGATGAGGAGTCGTTAGTTCCTAAGGAGGAGCTTCCGGATGTGGATCAGCCACAAGAGGAAGTTCAGGAGGTGGAAGAAACCACCAATGCAGCGCCAACCATCAGAGGGTGCAAGCGCACTACAGAAGCTGAGCGACTGGCTCGAGATGCAGAGAAGGTTGTAGGACCAAGACAGAGGCAGTCACCGGATCGGTACACTGGATACATGGCTCTTATGAGTCAATGTGTCATGACGGAGCCATCCTCTTTTGAGGAAGCTGTGGAGGAACCTGCATGGGTAGATTCCATGATCAAAGAATATGATTTGATCATCAGAAACAGTGCATGGGAGATTGTCCCAAGACCGGAGGGGAAATCAGTTGTGGGTTCTCGATGGATCTACAAAGTGAAGCAGGCGGCTGACGGGAGTGTGGAGAAGTACAAGGCGAGATTTTTCGCTCGTGGCTTCTCACAGATTGAGGGGATCGATTATGAGGAGACCTTTGCACCTGTCGCAAGGTACTCTTCCATACGGACGATCCTTGCTCTCTCAGCGCAGATGGGATGGCACATCCATCAGATGGATGTGAAGACTACGTTCCTGCGGAGTCATTGAGGAGAAGATGTACATAGAGCAGCTTTGAAGGTTTGAGATCTTTAGCGGTGAGTCGCATGTGCGGACTCAAGAGAACCTTGTGCGGAGCTGAAACAAGCACCTCGATGCCCGGTACCACCATGATTGACGGTTATTTCACCGGGCTTGGATTTTCCAAGAGTGAGGCGAATCTTAACCTGTACCAGATTGTGGTGGAGGGGAAGCTTCTGATCATTGTACTGTATGTAGATGATCTGATTTTGACGGGTGATGAGCTGTTCATACTTTCATGCAAGGAGGACCTTGCTAGAGAGTTTGAGATGAAGGACTTGGGCCTCCTTCATTATTTCCTGGGATTGGAGATTTGGCAGCGCAGTGGAGGACTGTTTGTTTCTCAGGGCAAGTATGCCCGAGAGATTCTGGAGAGGTTCAACATGCAAGGCTACAAGCCTGTTGACACTCCTCTTCCTGGAGGTTGGAGGAAGGAGGATGCTACTTCAGCGGAGGTAGTGGATACCACTGTCTATCGACAGTTGGTGGGGTCGCTTATGTATCTGGTCAATACACGACCCGATATATGCTATGCAGTTAACCAGCTTTCGCAAGCTATGGTTAAGCCTACCAAGCTCTTTTGGAAGGCAGGCAAGCATGTATTGCGCTATATCAGAGGCACATCGGGATATGGTATATGGTACAGACAGGAGGATGGAGCGAAGCTTTCTGGCTTCACTGATGCAGATTGGGCAGGGAGTCCAACGGACCGGAAGAGCACTTCTGGAGGAGTTTTCAGCATTGGGTCGACAACAATTTCCTGGTACAGTAGGAAGCAGAGATCCGTGGCACTCATTTCAGCAAAGGCCGAGTACATGGCAGCTAGCTTGGCTGCATGCGAGGCTATTTGGATGAGGAAGATCCTCGCAGGATTGTTCAGGTTGCATTTGGAGCCTACAGTGATCTACTGTGATAACCAGAGTTGCATTAAACTCTCGGCTAATCCAATATTTCATGATAGATCCAAACACATCGACATCAGGTACCATCATATCAGAGATTGTGTTCAGCGGAGAATCATGTTACTTTCATATGTTCCCACGGAGGATCAGGATGCTGACATCTTGACGAAGGCGCTCACCAAGAGCAAGTTCGAATTCCACAGAGGCAGGATAGGGGTTGCAGATAATCCATATCTTGTTGAGAGGGAGTGTTGAAAATGCCACAAGATGATGGAGCTTAGTGAAATGAAGTCGCCTTCACTAAGTGGGCCCGCAGGCTATTTTTGGCGCAAAGTCTATTTTTAGACATATGGAGCATGGTCCGGGGGTTGCAGTATGTTATTCTTGGAGTATTGGTCATGTTGGTAAAAATATATGGACCTCTATTTTTAGACATCTAGGTCGAAGTCTATTTTTAGACTGCCTATCCTAAAAATAGAAAAGTCAAATATTATTTACCCTTAATAATATTTGGACTCTAAACTTCAGTTTACTCTCTTGGAGCACTTCAGTTCGAGCTACAGAAGTGGCTCATGCATCTGATAGAGGAATTACACTATTCCTAGGGGTTTGGTGAGCTCATGCATGGTTGACTTCAGTTAGGACTTCAGTGGCAGAAGTTTGGTGGAGTTGATGAGACAGTTGGTGGAGTTGTATTCGGTTTAACTTAGTTGAACTAGTTGAGATTAGTTTAACTAGCTAATCAACTAGTAATGAGTGGAGTGAATTAAATATTATTTAATTCATTAATTAGTAACTCATTATTCAACTCAAGAACACATCAGTTCACTACGGTGCATGGACAGTTCAGTGGAGACCAGTGAAAGAGGTAGATGAAAGGGTGGAGTTAGCTATCAGTGGCGACATCAGTTGTGCATGAGATTTGCACCACACTTGGAGGAATTTCCCATGATGATTGCACTGTCAAGCCAAGGATATTCGAACCTTGGATCTCTCATTAGACCAGCCTTGATTGTGCAATAGAGGCAGGCAATTAGTGGATGTGTTTTGAACCAGTGACCTGTTCAAAACCAAGCTAGTTTGTGTGTAACTTCATGAGACAGTACTGAGTACTTGTGAGGAGTATTGTACTGAGATTGTTACATGTTCTCTCCATTATAATATACATAATAGCTGAGGGGTTTTCAACTATAAGCTTTCCCCATACATACTGTGTAATGTGTGTGATGTTTTGATGATTGTTTGATCGCATACCGCTTGTTTTATTTCCGCATGTGTGATGATCTGAGTGGAAGAGATTATGTGTTGCATATGAATTCGAATTGATATGTGATCAGGATAATCTCGATGGATAATTAATCATTATTCAGTAAATTTCTACAATCGACATCTCAACAATAATTTGTTAATGGGTTGTAGTTGGTCTTACGCAATGACTGCCATTGTATCTTCGGTCTTCCAACTCATCCTCTTTGTATTGGATGGGAAAATTTTCACAGTGGATCAATTATCCTTTTTCACCCCCGATTATTCCACATTACCAAGTAGCACTGTACCCCTAGTAGGAGGCATTCCTGACTCATACATAAGCATCGATACTGGTCTTATGAAGGCATCTTCCCAGATGGGTTGTTTTCCTCTCTCGCCGCATGAGGTTCCACACACAATTGCAATGATATCCACCATTTAGGATGGCTCTATCAATCCATGGATCCTAGCAACGCCTTCAGACATTGATTCCTATGGAGATGAGATGCCGCTATCACCGGAAAAGTTGGCTTATCAAGCCATCCAAATAGCATCTGAACCCTCCACTACTTTGGTTTCGACCAATGGTACCTCCCTCTTGCCCATCACAGTTCCTTCTAAGGATCTCCTCAATGAAGTCCTTCCTACAGACGAATCTATTTGAGAGATCATGTCTCTAGAAGAATGACCTTGGGGAGAGTTCCATCATCGCGCTTCGATGTTTGATTTGGACGCGATCACTACTCAAATCCCATCTTTTGACCCACCTGAGATCGTTCCCTCTTCTTACACGACTGTTCAAACCATCGACACGGAAGGGAACATGAGCAATATTTCCAAGACTATGCTCATATATATCTCGATCAAAATGGGTATCGTGGAAAATATACAGATTGGAGCCGATTGCAGTCCCGAGGAAATTGCATGCTTCACATCCCTTTTCAAGGAATTCCACGATGATTTCGCTTGGTCTTACGAGAAAATTCCAAACGTAGATCCTTCTATTGACAAGAAAGAGATCAAGAAATTTTAAGCATTCTTTTTATGGTATTTTTCTCACTCGTTAATCCGAAAAACCTCGAGTTCTCTTCTTCAGGATCATTAAAATTACGCGAAGAAGCAATAAGCATTCTTTTTATGGTATTTTTCTCACGCGTTAAACCGAAAAACCTCAAGTTATGTTCTTCAGGCTCATTAAACTTACACGAAGAAGCAACGAGCTTTCTTTTTAGGGACTTTTTTTAGCTCGTAAAACTGAAAAAACCTCGAGTTATCTTCATCGGGCTCGTTAAACTACTACGACGAAGAAATATGAGCCACTTTTTTCCATCTTTTTCTAGCTCTTAAAAAAATCGAAAAAGTAACCAAGTTTTTCTCTGTTGGACTCATTAAAAATTCACGGAGAGCATCGAGTTTTTCTTTGTTGGACTCATTAAAATTTCACGAAGAACATTGATTTTACTCCTTCTCCTCTTACTCATAAGAAAATGAGGCAGATGTCCATTGAGGATAGGTTTCTCACTTTATCTAGATTCAATGGACTAACTCACGGAAAATGAACTATTTCGGGCTTACTATTCTCCCTTCGTCGTGCCCAGTTATCAAACATGACAAAGGTACCCCCTGGAGTTGTCTTTTACGATGTTTTTTAGACTCTCTAAATATGAAAATATCATCGATTTTACCCATCTGGACTCGTTAAAATTAATCAGATAGGGAAAAATTTGAACAAAGTGGATACTTATTCTGTTATATTTTAAAGGTCGATTTGGCAACACAAAATCTTAAACATGGCACTTCCCAGAAAACTCACTCGCATTTAGTCGAACCCTACCATCTATGAGTTTAGCCTTCATGTGCCAATGTTCCTGCATTGGTGAATCTTGAACATCTTTGGTGTTCATTAAGCCTAAGCTACCTAGTACCCTGTTATAGTGCATTCTATTGTTCAAGAGGATCCCGCTATCTACTGCTCCTTGTATCATCCAAGCCATCATATACCATAAATTATTTGTCATCAGTTATTCCCATTTTCTCTTGACTATTTCCCAAAACAAAATCATCTTTTCCCGTTTCGTGTCGACTGATGTAGGACGCCTCAGTGCCTACCTTTCAACAGATCTCTTCCTATCGACTTCAACATCTTATCTAGGAAGTTGATCTAGAAACACATCAGTACCTGGGTGCTTCCAAACATTAGTGACAGGTCACCTTGTGTTTGGTGGGGGATTCTCATTATTGGCTCCCGATCGAATGATTCTACGAGTGTTTGACATCAACTCCTTTTATTCCCACTTGCTAGATTGTACTGTGCATCTTGGGGACCATCATCCTTTTCGGTGGCCACCCTATCTTATGTTAACGGTTGTTGTTATTGACTGGTAATCAGAGGATTTCCCACATGTTCAACTACAACTCCTTCATTCACATGTGTGGAAATATGCAGTTTAGTGAAGCGGCGACCAAGACCTTGGGTTGAGGCTTACATCATTTCAGTTGTGTTTCCTCTCCCAAGCTGCGATATTATTTTCAGAGACAGCTTATCAGTTTGATCCTGTCATGACAGAAGCTTCCACATTCTGCTTATCAATAGACACACTAGTCATCTCTCTATTTTAGAGAAATCATTTTGGTATAGCTACTGAGCATGGGAATGCTCGACTCAAGGTAGATACTATATTTTCTGACATGTGTTATTGTTTCAGGTTTTCCTCAGTCCTCCAATTCCTCTCATTATACTACACTTTTTATAAAGTATTTCGGCCATCTTCTTCACCTTTGACCTCACAATTTAGGGGGCATCTGTTATAGGACAAATGACGTCCTCATCATCTCAGAGGAGAAGGTAACATTGAAGGAAGAAAATGACCTAGACAAGACCCATGTTTGTTAAGGTAACGCACCCCAGAAAGAGATAGGAATAGTTATAATGCACCCTAGCCATGCAAAGGGAGATTTAATGCCTAGGGTAATGCTCTGTCTTGCCCAAGGGGCGGCGTTATCCCTGTTTGAATGTGAAAAGCGAAATATCTTGTGGAAAACTGACTGTCATTTCCATTTTTTTCTCAGAAAGAGTTAGTTCAAAATAGAAACTAAATGGCACAAGCCTGTTATTAGACATTGCCAAACACAACTGAACTCATATGGAAGGAAAAAGAAAATAAAAGCGAGGACACATCTAGATATTTCCCAATTTGAACTGGTTGAAAGAGTTGGCAAGGTTTTTCTTCTCCATTTCCTATAAATTGGAAATGTGGGCTCTTGGTCTAAGGTCGAAGGTTTGATTATATGTGGAACATAATTTCATTTTTGTAGTGTGAGGCTTGAAGATCTGCAAAGTTCATTGAGGACTTTCTACCTTGAGCGTCATCACACTTGGAGAGAGAGAAAGAGAGAGATGAATTGGAATACTGAGGAGGGCTTGGTGCAACTGATGGTTTTAATCCTCCTTTTCAAAAATTAATAGAACTATATATGTTTTGTCCATTTGATGCATCAGTGTCACATTTTTTGTTCATTTTTCTATGTAGCATGATATGAATGGCTTATATATGCATATTTTAATGCTAGTTTAATTGTTAGAAAGCTATATTGTTGTGAATATTACACGGGTGCTTTGATTGGTTGCAGGATCTGAATTTGGAGCCAGTGAGGAAGGATTTATACCCCGCCGCTTGGCGCTCTCCATAGGATCTGCTATCCACGAAGAGGTAATCATTCCAAATCTTGCTTTGTCAATTATATATTAGTATGAACATGTATGTAGTACCTTTGGAACTTTACAGCTAATCTTACAGTCTTCCTCGGGCACCGGAAAGCCCTGAGAGGGATACCTAATAACCACCACCCAAGCATATTACCCTATAGTAAGGGTGCATGGCATACCTGTAGCTATCCGAGGAGGGACTGACCAAATTTCAGCAGAGGTATATGGGTCTTCGGAGAAGTTAATGATTTCCTCTTTCATATATGTCGCCATGGTAAAACGCAAAACCGACAACCACTACCGGTAACCAACTATAGGAGGTTGTAGGACCCCCCGAATATCCCCTTGCTACCCCAGGAATAAATAGTACACCATAGAATAAACTATTTTCTTTGTATGTTTATTTAATTATTTAGTATTTTTTTTCATTGTCGAAAACTCTTGGGGAGGAAATCGCACCTGAAGTAGTTTCAACAAGTGTACATAGAGATTCAGGAATGGACAACTAGACTGGCGGGGAATTAACCCCACCTATAATTTGACCAAAATTCGTGGTTTACGTAATTATTTAGTACATAGGTGTACATAATATCTATTTTGAATATAAATATATTACTATAGTTAGTGTATGCTATATTATCACAAAATCTAATGATACAATTTTTGGTTAAATTGTATGTATTGTATTGCTGAAATTGCACTTTCAAATGTATAAATGGGCTCAATGCCTCAAATACCTCTATCACACCCAGATTATACAATCTCAACAATTGATATATTTGATTATGACATTTCTTCTCATTTTTATTCAAATTTTAGACAAAAATAATTAGAAAAATATAACCATAAAAGGTCCAAATCATAATATGTTTTAAAGATGCACTAAGTAAAGTATAATGTTGTCTAACTATTCTATGTTTTTGTCATTTTTGCCATAATCGAGAAAATTGACCAGAATATATACTTGTAAAAGAGTAAAATGGTAAAGTAGTTAGTCTACACTATAAAATATTGTGTGCATGTCATGTTGGGGGAGTTGTTCCCGCCACGGGGATTTTTCAGAGGCCGGTCCGACTATACCTCTCGGCAATATTCCCACTTATCACCAAATTCATGGATTCGGCAATCCCGATCCTCATGGCCCACCGAATCGACGTAACCACACTGTTGTTTTTCCTCTAGAATGTTGGTGCCTCTGGACAGGTAGCGATTATTAGGCAAAGACATCTATGGAGCCATCCCGGTACCAAGATGTAGGTCCACTTGAGCTCCATCGTCCTAGCCTAGGCTTCCCTAATCTTGCCCTGGACTAGGTTCTCCTGTTTGTGGGTGACCTGGGTGCAGATCCTTCATCTGCCCTGACACTCAACATAGTTCCGCGCCAGCTTCCCTTCCTCTTTCCCGTTGTAGGTCCTGAATCCCCAGATGCATTGCCCCGAGCTGCACCTAGATCTGTTGTACTTCCAACGAAGCATATTTCCTAGGCGTAGCTTCTAGTTTCATAGTGGCTTCCAAAGCTTTATCTTGTGAGTCAAAATTATGGTGACCCATAGGTATGCGTAGGTGAGGGAGTAGCATGGCGATGAACCATTTCATATGTTGTTTGTCATCATACTTAAATTCTCCATCTCTGATAGCTTTTTTTAGGCATTGATCAGCTTCCCACACAGACTCAGTCGCTCTCTGCTTGAAATATTTCACGTCTGCTACAACGTAAGAGTAGGATTTAGGTTTCCAGAACTATTGTTTCAGGGCGTCCTTAATATTTTGAATAGATACGCTCCCGTTGTGAGATATGTACCTCATATACCAGTCTAGAGCTCTTTCTTCGAAGGCTAGGGACATTTGTGCTCTCTTCACAGTATCACTCACCACACCCTACACAGCCCATACCGAGTCTACCACAAACCATAAACGATCCATGTCTTCCTTGGCTGCGCCTTTAAAGGTAGGTAATTTCAAATGCTCTGCCATGTCTCTTTCTTGATAGGTTTCCAGTAGTCACTTGTCAGTACCCGATCCCTTTCTCAAAATGCTTTGGTCCCAGCAACGGAACCATTTGTTGGCGCGAGGGGTCCTGACCCAGGTTTGGAGTTCAAGGTTTTCCAACAAACCCCTATACTACTGGCCCTTTCAGCAATGACCTACTTGCACAGGTCAAAGTCTCACCTAAATTATATGGGTGGGTACTGGAACTAGGTTTCCACACCCCGAGAAAGGATGTGCGCGTATCCGCGTTAGCCCTTTGTGGGATACCTGGGACACCTTGTTCCGTGCAAGATCAAGTAGGCTCTGAATCTATCCGCATCCATGTGTGCTAGATCTATAATTATATGCTTTTATGATGGTAGCACAAAGATTTCATAAATAGAACATAATGATCTTAGATATAGAAAACAACTTACAATGACTGCAAATTAAATACAAACGTACAATGCAAGAATACTAATGATTCACACAAAGAGTAATTACGATTCAGATCTCTATCAACCTTTCCTTATTCATCAATTCATCAATTCCTTCTTACAATTCTTCCTACCTCACAGACACAAAGAAGAAATGGTTCCACATGAACACATTGATCTCCACGCTCACAGCCAGCAGGAGTCCTTTCCCCAAAAACCCAAACAGATAACTTAAACCACAATTCGCATCGATCACTCTTTATTTCTTCACCTTACAATACAAAATGTTCCTCTATTTATAATAATCTAGCCTATACTTTCCTATGGTCTGCAAACCATGGTTTTTGGACCCCTACTTTACCCTTTTACCCATTACAATGCTTTCGGGGCTTTGACCCACCCCAAAACCCCTACGCTAGACTAAATCTAATCAAATTATTCAAAATGGACCAGTTTCGCAGCTCGTAGGAGACCCTGTTCCAACAAGAAGCAAACAAAATAAATCATATGAACAAGTTTCAAGCGATCCAAGGCATGCAAAGAGGAACATTTGTCAAAATTGTCCCAATGATGTTTTCCAAGAAGACAATGAAGAGAAAAACCATTTTAGCAAAAAACCAAAGGAAGTCTAGTCACCATATTCTAATTATATAGTTGTTATAAGTGATAGTTTAGATGACTAAACCACTCATGCCAAATTTTTCTCATGTAATCATCATGAATCATAAAAACTAATGGAAGATAGGATGAACCAAAATTCTCAAATATATACAGCCTAGTAATATCATGTCATATATGACATGTTCCTTTGTCTTGATTATGTTATGTTTTTAAGTAAAATCTAAATGTTTTGAACACAAATAGAAAATTTTCCATGCAATAAAAATCATTGGGATATAAAGCAATCAATTGGTTTTTAAGGTGGTGGTATTGAATCTCATTGTGTTTATTAAACATGGTTTCTAGCTTTTTCCATGTTGCATCTAGGGTCTCAATTCCTTAAAGGTGAAATTGAGAATCATAAAAGATGGATATTTTAATTAATTCTAGTGATTTTTCATTTTTATTATTACATTTAGCTTTATTCAATGCATTAAGATGGAAACCTTTTGTTCCTAGGTTGATACGATAACTCTCATGCTCTTTTTTATATCCTCCATAGGAGGTATTCATCAGAAGTGGTTTGAACTAGCAATTAGGATATCCTTTGGACAAGGTATAATACAATATGCAAGTAGGATGACTTCAAAAGCAGAAATTGGCTGTCAAGATGGAAATATCTTTTAAAAAAATTAGTTAAAAGAAATAACACTAAAAATGGAACTTGAATGTCAAATTTATTCCTTTTTGAAAAACATTCATAAAAAAAATCCAATATTCCATATGCTAAGTGGAGCTTGGATCTACAATGAGGTTGTTAATTGCAAAATATTATTCTTCTTTTTCTAACTTTATTACAATTTCATTTTTAAAACAAGTTCTCCCTTAGTCCTTGCCACTTAGGTTATAAATTATGGTGGGGAATTTGGAGAAAAAAATTATAACCAACATTGGTCAATGCTAAATTAATAGTGGTTAATAGGAAAATTAAATCCTATAGTCTTGCTTTGGTAGGAACTAATAAATTGAGATGTGAAATGGATAAATTAATTATTTATTGAGGCACAAGGACTTGCATAAATTTTGGTGGGAAGTAACCACTACTAAGTCTACACATTTATAGTTTTAGGCTTACATAAGTGTTGAGGAAAACATAAATAATGGCGGGAAGTAACTGATGGTAAATGTTTTCTTTACCTGGAAATTAATCCCGGGCTGGCATTTGAACTCTGGTTGCATGCAACAACAAACCTAACGGGGGCCTCAACCGCCATGGCCGCAGGAGGGGGGACCTGACACCCTTCCTCCACATCCAAATTTCATCGCATTTAGGAAACTAGTGTCAAGAGGTAGCAAACATCATTTGACTGATTCGCATCAGAAGTTCGTAAAGAAACTGTACAACATCCCATCAGTGGCTCTCCCAGTTGATGAAACTTGTGGATCTACTTTGAATCTCACTGAAAGAGGGCTCATAAGGCAGTTCACTAGTCTTTGACCATCCCCCAAAGCTGTGGAGGATTAGGTGTAGAAAAATTGAACACCTCTTGTCTCGGAAGGCATCAAAATCCACTTCATAGGAAAAGGATTCTTCGTTTTTGTGTTTGAGAATGCGAAAGACAAAAGCCTCATATTCAGAAATGGGCCATATTTCATGGGTCCTCAAAGGATATATTTAAATAAATGGACACGTGATTTCAACCCTACCTAAGACGTGCCTTCAGCGATCCCAGTGTGGGTGCGCCTTCCCCACCCTCCTCTGCACTGCTAGAACCAGAATTCCCTCCAAACCATCGACAACACTCTTGGAAGATACATCGATCAAGCAGTAAGAAAATATCAATACTCATGTGCATGCATATACATAGAGGTAGACTAGGCATTCGGGTTGTCGGAAGCCATAAAACCAATAGTTGCAGACTGGACCCATATCTATGAATTGGATTATGAACAACTCACATTTAAATGCAGGCATTATCACGGCTATGGACATTTTTCAAGGCACTGCAAAAATAAGGTTGAAGAAGAAAGTGAGACCTCAAAAGCAGAACAATGGAACATAGTTGAGAAAGCATTCTCATCAAAATCCAGAGGAAAAGGGGCAACAAAAGGGATCAAAGTCTCAACAGCAGGGCAAGCCCTCGGGGTAGGGAGCTCCATCCGCTCATCGGCAGCAGTTAATCCTATTTAAGAGGGAAATAACATAGCAGACCCTCCAGAAACAATTTTGGACAACAAGGAACAGCCCATTCTCCCCTCTGTTGAAAAATATAACGAAGAAGAAGTCCACCCCGAAGCAAACCCTGACATCTCCTCCTCCCCCTCATATGTAGATATAGCCAAAAATAATTCAACAAACACCTCCTAATCCTCGGAGGATGAGACCTTTGAGAGGCCCTCAAAAAGAGTCGGAAGAAAGTCCCAAAAAGAAGCAAGGGAGGAAGAGGAAGAAAGGCAAAAAACACAAGGAATTCAGCCCACAATCGAGATGTCAATTGGAAGGAACACCAAAACAAGGCCTCCCAAGGGAGGAGCTCCAAACCCCTCCATTAGTAAATAATGTGTCTAGTCTCTTGGAACTGAAAAGGCTTGGGGAACCCATCAAAAGCTAAAGCCTTCAAATATATATTGAAAATGGAACCTCTAGAAATCCTCATGCTCCAAGAGACTAAAATTGAAGGGGATACCCTTCTCGACATCAGAAAGAAGAAATGGCAGAAGAATGTAGAAAAAGAAATAATTTCAAGGGGCTCCTTAGGAGGAATTACCACCTTGTGGAAGGAGGACCAATTTTAACTGGAAAAATCCTTCAAGACCCATCACTGGATATTTACCGAGCTAAGTCATTGCACAAGTAATTTAACCTTTTCTCTTTTCAATCTTTACGTTCTGGTGCTTTATGTTGAGAAGAGAGAATGTTGGCAAACTCTTTCTGCTTTTTAAGATCTCCATTCTCCCAAGAATATCATTATAGCCAGAGATTTAAATATAGTGTTGGATACAAAAGAAAAAAGACGAGGCCGCAATAGCAGGGACCAAATGCTCCCTTTGGTCGAATACCTTGTCCATCAATGGGACCTCATGGACTTCAAACCTACGAAAGGACTCTACACTTTGTCCAACCAATGATAGAGTTGGGGAAGAGCACATTTCTACGAGACTAGATAGGTTCCTAGTTCAGAGTTAAATGCTGTTGGAAAGGGGACCCATCTCCTCCAAAATTCTCCCCAAGCTGACCTCAGATCATAAGCCTATTCTTCTTTTGTTGGAAGAGGAAGAAAACTTGGGTCCAATTCCTTTTAGGTTCAGTCCTCTTTGGAGTATCAGAGACAAGTTCCATGACATTGTCTGCATGGCTTGGTCCATTTCTGTCACTAGCTCCCCAAGTTATGTGTGGGAGCAGAAGTTAAAGGCCACAAAGCATGCCTTGAAGGAGTGGATCAAAAAAACTACTATCACCCCAAATAGCCAGAGAAAGGAAGCAATCCAGCTGTTGGAGGATCGGCAAATGGAATTGGATATAAAAGACATCACCTCTGCGGAGCTTGCAAAAAAACAAATAGACCAAAGCAACTCCTATCGCTCCTTCTGCATTGAAGAGGAATATTGGAGAATTAAGTCTTACAACCTATGGTTGAAATCAGGAGATAGAAATACTTTCTACTTCCATCACCAATTCAGAGCTCGCCTCTCATGTAACCATATCTTGGAAATAACGACCTCTGAAGGGGTGGCCTACAAAGGCATTGATCAAATCAAATATGATGTTGTCTCTCACTACCATAACCCCTATAGTAAAGGGAGTGAATATAGTGAAGAGGAAATTTCATAATTCCTCTCCCACATCCCCTCACTGGTAAACAAAGAAGACAACTCAGCCCTCAAAAAGAAATTTATTGATGAATAAATCTACAATGTTATTTGGTCAATGGAACCCATCGCTAACAAGGCCACTGGCGCCGATGGGTTCTCAATCCATTTATACAGGATCTTCTGGGACATCATCAAATTTGATTTGGTGAGAATTATCAAAGGGTTCCTGAAAAAACTAAGGTGGGGGAGGCACCAACTCCACCTTCTTTTCTCTAATACCGAAAGAAGTGAACCATGGCTCCTTTGGAAGATTCAGGCCTATCTCCCTTTGTAATGCCTCGTATAAAATCATTGCTAAGATTCTTTCCAATAAATCAAACTGCTCCTCGGAAGCCTCATCTCCATCACTCAAGGAGGGTTTCTCAGAGGCAGACATATTTTGGACAACGTCATACAGGTGCAAGAAGCTATGAATTCTAGCAATCAAAGGAAGGAGAAAGGAATGATGGTCAAGTTGGACATGGCAAACACCTTCGATAGGGTCAACCTATCCTTCCTCTATAGGGTCCTTCCCTCCTTTATATTTTCCCCAAAGTTTGTCAATCTGATCAAAGCTTGTACAGACAAGCCATGGATTGCACCTCTTGTCAACGGGAGACCAGCCAGTTATTTCCAAGCTGTTGGGTCAAGGGGAAGGTACGTTTCACTCCCGTCTTTACCACAATTTTTCATTTACTTTTATATATTTTCCCTTCATATTATAAATAAAGTAAAGAAAAAAAATTCAAAAATAAGATAGAGTGAACTAAGTGATAAAATGAGTTTAATAACGTAAAAACTGAGTTGTCGTTGTCATTATTGATAAAGCAAAATAGCCAAACTATTGACCGGATGACCAAAAGACAGCAGACAAGAAAGGCGAATGGAATCATATCAGCTCCTATGAGTCAGTGGAAGAGGTAGAGGCAAACCTACTCTTGGAATGCTCATACAATAGCCATGAAGCAGCAGGGCCTTATAATGAGAAGGATCTGTTATTATTTTTGAATTCGCCTTTAAGATATAAAAGGCCGAGGGTGAACAAGACGAAGGACAGTTACTGTAATATAATATTCTTGTAATAAACGTATTCATACATAATCTTCAAGTTTTTACTAATGTATTGCTCTGTGGATTAATGAATAATTTGGCATTTTTTGAATAAACAACCTCTGAGTATTCCTTAGCAGTAGGCTTCTAGTGGCCTTGGGCCGAGCACTAGGGGTTCTCCTGCTACTTCTGTGCTATATGTTTATTTACAGAATTTATGTTTCCAGATACCATTTCATTTCATAACATATCATTTTATTTGTTAATCACAAACGTGAGACGTTATAGCTTCTTTTTCACTAGACTAGTTTATCATTCATGTCCTCTTCTCTAGAATCAATGATTTTACAATTGATAGACTAGTTTCAGCACGGTTGTTGTTCAATTCTGCGTATAGTTAATGTTTGGATCTTTTCATCATAATTATGAGTGTTTGGTTGATATTTAATTCTAAATTATGTTATTAGTTTATTAAAAGATAATTCCATTGTAAAATCTAGAATAATTTATTGTTGTTCAATTCATTAAGGTAGTTGTTCAATTCATCAAAGTGTGTTGTTCAATTGCAATCTATTCTTTTCAATCTTGAGTAGTTATTTTTGCATCAGCTTAGAACAGAATTAGCTCCTTTGAATAGTCTGAATTATTTCATAATTCACTTTCAGATTGGTTTGATTGAACTTCGAGAATTAAACAATATTCCTTATAACCATTTAGAGTAGTTAACCTCCAATGTCACTTGCATCTATTTTTCCTACACTCTTGAAATAACAGGACTTGCCCTGGGTTGATAATTAATGAAATCATTAAGGTTACCTTTAAAACAATCACCTTCATGACTCAACATTTTGGCGTCGTTGCCAGGGAGAGTGTTTAAGAGTGATGTACTTTATTTATTTTTCCTTTTGCTGTGAAAGAATTGGGTATTGAAAACGAGAGGTAAGAACCTGCGTGCTAGCAAAAGTTATTATGCATGTTTGGTTGATATTTAATTATAAAATATGTTATTAGTTGATTAAAAATATAATTCCATTAAAAAATCTAGAATAATTGATTGTTGTCTAATTTGTATCGATTGTTGTTCAATTCATTAAGGTAGTTGTTCAATTCATCAAAGTGTGTTGTTCAATTGCAATCTATTCTTTTCAATCTTGAGTAGTTATTTTTGCATCAGCTTAGAACAGAATTAGCTCCTTTGAATAGTCTGAATTATTTCATAATTCACTTTCAGATTGGTTTGATTGAACTTCGAGAATTAAACAATATTCCTTATAACCATTTAGAGTAGTTAACCTCCAATGTCACTTGCATCTATTTTTCCTACACTCTTGAAATAACAGGACTTGCCCTGGGTTGATAATTAATGAAATCATTAAGGTTACCTTTAAAACAATCACCTTCATGACTCAACATTTTGGCGTCGTTGCCAGGGAGAGTGTTTAAGAGTGATGTACTTTATTTATTTTTCCTTTTGCTGTGAAAGAATTGGGTATTGAAAACGAGAGGTAAGAACCTGCGTGCTAGCAAGAAAAATTCTTTCTCTCCAGCCCGCTTCTTAGAAATTGTGCAGAGGTTAGAAGGATAGGTGTTCTTTTTTTTTTATGACTAGGAAGAAAAAGATATAATTAGGTCAAAATCCCCCACTTAAATCCACAAAACCCAAAGGATCGGTGGTCCTTGACAGAACAACATATATAGACGAAATCATTAAGAAGGTTGAAGCTGAGGCATCTGTAGGACCCAGAACCATTCCTACCCAGAGTCCTACTACAGTCCCTCAGGCAGCAACCTCACCATCTACAGCCCATACTGAGATTCATAGTGAAATGGAAGGGTCTGAACAAAGCCTTCAGACTGCTAAGCACATAAGTCCTGACGCTTCGAGAGAGGGATATTCTTTCAATTTGCAGGAAGGAGAGGGAGAAACCAGTAGTGCAGTACAATTAAAAACTCTAGAGCCTGGATCCCCTGAGATATTGGTTGAGACAGAGACACCCAGTATCCCAAATTGGGGAAGTGTTGTAGGGCATCCTCCAAATCTACTCCCTAATTCCACTCAGATTATTCCCCTAGAACAAGAAATCCCTGAAGATTATTGGCATATCTTTGATCAAATGGAAAACAACCAAAACCAGAGGTAGACATCAACATTGTAGTATCTCATTGTTGATCCGGTCACAAATGCCCTTATGAAATTCATTCCATTATAAAACATCCCCACCTTCCATGGGCTGACCTCGGAAGATCCAGATGCATTCTTATTTGAATTTGATGTCTTATGTAGGGGATATCACTACACCACTGACCCTTAGAAATTGAAATTATTTCCCTCTACTTTGAAGGGGACAACATTACGTTGGTTTATGGGGCTCGGTGGAGGAACCATTAATAGTTGGGATCAGATGAAAAACTATTTTCTTAACAAATATCAAGACTGTTGCCAGAATCGAGAACTAAAAGATGAAATCTTCAACATGTCTACAAGAGACAATGATACATTCGAAGAATACGTTGAAAGATTTGAATATAATTTACAAAGATCTCCATATACTACATTGTCTAAAGATATCTTAAAAGCAACAATGATTAAAGGAATGAAAGAAGAATGGGTCGAAACACTTAATATAATGGGAAAATGGGACATCTATCAAGAAGAATATGATGGCATTATTGCATTGTGCATCAGGTGTTCTCGAGGTAGTATGCAAAGTAGGCCAACCGGGCGAGACTCAGCTACAAGGAATTATTAACAGTCTGGTGGCAACATGACTAGAGAAGAATTCAGTAATATTTTAGAATATTTTAAAACTGATACCTTGGGCACCCTCACAATGCAGCTAGATGTACTACAAGCCAAGTAGAATCAAGCTATAGTAGAATAGAACTTGGTTGTCTTTTTTTCCACGCTATCAGAAGAAGTACGGCCAACGGGAATGTCCATTAGACATGGTCCAGACATGTGCTATTTGTACCAAGGACCACACCACTAACCATTGCTCTTCACTTCCAGGGTTGAAAGTAGTTTTTAAAGAGGCAGAAGAAGAAACAAAACCAGTATATCTAATGGATCAATGTGGGCAATGGCAAGCACGACCAGGTATGCCACAAGACCTGCCTCAGTTCTTTTCTCCTCCATAATTTAATCAACAAAACCCTGCAACAGAATGGCAGAGCCAATCACCTTTTTCCGCCTGGCCATCCCAATAATTTCCATGCCTCCTTGGCCAACACAACCTTCTTCAGGTAATAATTGGTCGATTTTTCCTTTTTTTTCTCCTTACTGGAAAAACAATCCATATCCCAGTGTCTTGCCTCCACTTCACAGAATACAAATTGGTTTCAAAACTGGCAGCGACCCCTGGGAATGACTAATTTACCGATGGGTACAAGGGCTTAGAATCAACCTACATTACCAGCTCCATACCTAGCCTAACACAATCCTCATCCTATTATGCGTCCTCAACTACTATCTCAACCCAATCCTAATCCCAATAACAGACTGATTCAACTAATCCAGATTGTCGAAAACCCAAACCTCGAAATTGAACAGAAGCAATGCAATGAACTTAGGCTGAGATTAGGACGTGTTATTTCACATGAAGAAGATACGGTCCTGCCACAACTTGAGTCTGAAATTCCAACAGTACCTAAATAATCAAATATGACAGAAACAGAGATAGAGTAGGGGAGGGACACAGTTGACCAAAAAGACCCTAAAAACCTTACTATTTCCTCCCCTCCATTCCCTGAGAGATTAACATTGCCTAAACCAATAGTCTCTTCAGATTTTGATCTCCTAGGGGAATTAAAAAACCTTTGCATTAAAATTCCTCTTCTGCAGCCTATACAAGACATTCCTATCTATGCCAAAACAATTAAAGAGTCTTGCGGAAAAAAACAGGTGAGGAAAGCAAAAATTGTACCAAATGTTCATGTAGTGGGAGCACTTTCATACTTACTCTTGGGTAAAGAAACACCAGTAAAACACGAGGATCCAGGAAACCCCATAGTTACTGTAAGAATCTCTGGCCACTCCTTTTCAAACACATTAGTTGATTTTGGGGCAGCCATCAACATCTTAACTACAAAAACCTGTGAGAAGTTAGGTATAACAACGTTGGAACCCACATCTACCTTGCTGTAACTTGCTAACAGATTTGTTATCAAACTAGAAGGTATACTATAGGACATCCTAGTTTTTGTGGACTCATGGGAGTATTCAGCAGACCTTTTAATTATTAACCCAAAAATTAGGTTAGATGGACACCCCCTGATACTAGGGTGACCTTGGTTAGCAACATTCGATGCTTACATAGGTTGTCGAACAGGCAGCATGACCATTGCTAGAGATGATGCCATAAAGAATATTGTCATATACCCACCTCCCAAACCAAGTCTTCCCACTGTAAATATTCACAAAAAACCACATACATACTGGAAATAAAACATTCGTTCACCACTGACAATAGTTGAAGCACTTGAATTCAAAGATCAAACTGAAGACAATGTAACCAATAACTTCATAAATTAGCCATCTACTTCAGAAAAATTAAAATGCCAAATGTTAAAAGAATTTCTTGATAATGAAGCACAGGAGGAACCCCTGCCATACATTGATAACCAGCACATGCCCGCGACTATTTTTCACAACAGCATGCCAAATGAAATTGAGCCAGGAATGGTTTTAAATATCAATGATAGTCTGAATATTAACCAACAGCAAAATCTCATTAAGGTTTTACAGAAATATAAGGGAACATTTTCTTGGGACTAACCAGACATGAAGGGGTATAGATCCTTAACTATGCACACATCACATTAATACTAACAAGGATGCTTGGCCTATTCGAAAGCATCAGCGGAGGTTAAACCTGCATCTGAAAGAAATTGTAAAAGACAAATTGCAAAAACTGCTAGATGTAAATTTCATTTATCCTATTTCAGACAACAATTGGGTCCCTCCTTTAGTATTCGTTCCTAAGAAGAATGGTAAGTGGAGAATCTATGTGGATTACAGAGAACTAGATAAAGAAACACAGAAAGACCACTTCCCCCTCCCTTTTATTGATCAGGTCCTTGATACTTTAGCAGGAAAGCGGTTCTTCTCTTTTCTTGATTGTTTCAGTGGTTACAATCAAATTTAGATAGCCCCTGAAGACCAGGATTAAATTACCTTTACCTACCCCTGGGTTACATTTTCCTATAGGGTATTTTCGTTCGGATTATGTTGTTATCACTCAGAAAAAATGAAGCAGCATTTGACAAAGTCCTAGAGGTTCATGTGTCAAAGGTAGGGTTATAGGATTCATTTTTCATTACTTTGTCAAGGAAAATTTTAATTTTTCTTATTTAGCTTACCCTAAGGTCTAAGCCCACCCTCATTCAAATCCTCTCATGTCACATCAATCATAATTTTCTGAAATTTTCATTTTCCAAGACTTTAGCACCGAAATGGTTGTTTTAGCCAAGAAACCACACTTTCATAGTGAAATACACATAGAAATTTCACTTTTCGGTACGAAAATGCTAATACTTTTGTAACAAAAATGCCCAAAAATACACTAGGAATGCTACGAAAGTAAGGTTTCCTGTCTGTCATGTCAAATTAGTTGTTAGGTGTCAGAAAATTATTTGAAAAGGATAAGTTAGACTCCATTCGAGTCAGTTAGGGTAAATATCAAGGTACATAGTCAGGGCTGAAGTCATCATCACCATTTTAAGCATGTATGAGTCATCATTATGTTATGAGTGGTCATCGAACTTCAAAATATTTCCAAATTGAGTCATTTGTCATTATCCATTCTCTCTTTATGTGTTATTGAGCTCTGGAGAGCTATTTCATTAATCTCAAGCTATGGATGGTATTTGCAAAGGTTTGCAGATAACATTGATCAGGCGAGGCAGAGAATTGTCAAGCGAGCCAGAGAAATATCAAGCGAGGCAGAGAAGACTTCAAAGAACCATGGCTGCAAAAAGGAAGAAACACCTCAAGAGTCCTAATTTCAGGTGGTTTATATTTTAAAAGGTAAATGACATGTTGAAAACCAAATTAGCACAACTAGAAGGTAAATTTTTGAAGCTAGGTATAAATCTGGAATTTACACAGTTTTTAGCAGTTTCGTAGCGTTTCCTAGGATTGAAGCCAGGAAAACGCTACGAAACCACTTGTAGTTTTCTTTTTGCATTTAAAACCACCTTGGGAAGCTTCCAAGCAATGGAAATGATATGTAAGATGTATCAAGGCACAATGAGGAATATGCAAGAGAAAAGAAACAGAAATTTTGATGGAAAAGGACATTTTTTTGTATGCTACGAAACTGTCATACTTTCGTAGTGTGTTGTTTTGAAGGTTAATGAGCACGTTTTTGGGCAGTTTTGGACAAGTAGACACTTTCAAAGGATCAAGGGACTTTTCTAGCAGTCATCCAAGACTTGAAGACCATGATATGAAGACAACTCATCAGCCAAACCATTTGTTGAAGATAATGACCAGTTTTCCTGAAAAATAGGGTTTGTTTCCAGATTTTGAGGAGGCTAATTAAGATGTCATGTAGTGATGAGTTCTATCACAGCCTATTCGAACATGTGAAGTATTAGTTGTCAAATATGTAACTATTTTTAGAGATAAGATAGTTGATGTAATAAGTAGCAGTTTGAGTCCTATTAGGAAAAGGATTGTTTCATAGTGTAGCTGTCATTTCCTCATTAAAGCACATGTTTTCTTGTTATGCAAGGAGTCATTAGGAAAATTTCAATGAATCTAGATAAGAGGCAGATCATATCTCATGTAATCAAGTCTATTAAAGGGTATATATTCGAATTTGTAAAGGGTTGGAGATTTTTTTCAAATACTACACCTTTATGTAATTGACTGATATCAGTAATACAGAGGACTTTTTCTTGACCAACCTGAGATTCTGATGGAGTTTTTAGTGTTTATCCAATATATATTTTATATGTGTACCATTTGCATTGGTTTTCATCTTTAATACTCAAAATTCATGTGTGTATGCTCTAACTTCCTTTATTGGTGAATTGGTTGTGTTATTTCATGTTCCATATGTGATTTACCTCTGCTAAAAACTCTTACCTACCTCAGCTTCCATGTCAAGAGAACTCACCACTGAAATATTGATTTGCTAACTCCATAAGCCCAATGATTGTAGACTTTTACTCTTTTCAACCTACACACATCAAAATCAAGATATTTTCCAAGTAGAGTTAGCCATCTAGATTCATCTTTATCAAATATCATTAACCCCTTTTAGAGAGCCCTCTCAGACTGAAGAGGCTAAGCTTCAGTCACAACGTTGGTTTGAAACAGTTACATGAAGTTGTCTGATTAGCAGCCAATCAAGTGCAATTTTGTGATAACATATGAAATGCCCCAACAACATTTCAAAGGGTCGTACTTAGCATTTTTTCTGATTTAATAAATGAAGGGATCGAGATTTACATGGACGACTTTACTCCATATGGAGATGATTTTGATCAAGCACTACAAACACTAGAAAAAGTATTGGAACGAGGTATTTCTACTAGCTTGTGTTTGAGCAACAAAAAATGTCACATGATGATGACCGAAGGAGTAATCCTAGGGCACTACATCTCTGCAGCTAGAACACAGGTAGATCCGGAAAAAATAGAGGTAATTATTTTATTAGCCACGCCTTGTACTCAGACAGAGGTATGTAATTTCCTTGGGGATGTAGGGTACTACCGTAGGTTTATAAATAATTTCTCACAAATTGTTTCACCCTTGTATGCATTAACTGGAAATATTGAATTCCATTGGTCTGATAAATGTGACAATTCTTTTTCATATTTGAAGAAACTGGTCTCGACTGCACCAGTCTTACGCGGCCCCAATTGGGTGCTACCCTTTCACATTTCCTCAGATGCATCTGACATAGTGATAGGGGTAGTTCTCGGTCAAGAATAAGATAAAAATCCCTATGCTATTTATTATATCAGAAAGAATCTCACTCCTGCCGAATTAAACTATACAGTGACCAAGAATGATTTCTTGGCTGTCATTTATTCTATTAATAAATTTAGACATTATATAACTCGCTATCAAGTATCCCTATATAGCGATCACTCTGCCATTAGGTACTTAGCCGATAAACCTATTACAAATGGAATAGTGCCTCGTTGGTTGTTGCTTGTACAGGAGTTTGACATAACTATCAGAGACCACCCAGGGAAAGAGAATGTAGTTGCATATTTCATGTCTAGGGTTCCAAAGTCATATGACCCACTAGCGGTGGATGAAAAGTTCCCTGATGAGCATTTGTTCGCTATAGCAGTAAAAACACCATGGTACGTAGATGTAACAAATTAGCTGGCAGTAGGGAAGCTTCCAAGACACTTGACATCAAAGAAACGGAAGCTGATTTTTTAGCACAGTGCTAGATTCTCCTGGATCGGTGGATATCTTTTTCATACAGGAGCTAATATGCATATACGTAGATGCATCTGAGAAGACGATATTTATGACATCCTAAGGGCCTTTCATGATGAACCATGTGGTGGCTATTTTGTAGATCACGGGACAGGGCACAAAGTATTGCAAATGGATTATTATTGGCCTACAATTTTTAAAGATGCCAAGAAATATGTCCAAGCCTGCGATAGTTGCCAAAGAATGGGCCACCCTGGCCAATCTGATGAAATGGCATTACAACCATAGTTAGTAGTGGAACCTTTTGAACGGTGGGCACTGTACTTTGTTGGAACTTTCAACCCGCCATAAAATCATAAGACCTACATACTAGTTTCCACAGATTATGTGATGAAGTGGGTAAAAACAGTGGCTTTATCGAGAGCTACAGAAGAATTTGTGACAAATTTTCTTTTTGAGCTATTTGTGTGGTATGGCTTACCTCGGGAAGTGATAACTGATGGAGGGGAACAGTTTGTGGGAAATAAAATCATGGCCACTCTGAAGAACCACCATGTCACCCATAAATTCACCTCTCCCTACCACCCGCAGGTGAACGGGCAGGTTGAAAGCACCAACAAATTCCTTGAGGCAATTCTCACGAAAACAGTCTCAACACATCACTGGGATTGGGCTACTAGACTACCAGAGGCCTTGTGGGCTTACCACACAACATGTCGAAACACCACTGGATATTCTCCATACCATCTGGTATTTGGAAGGGAACCAATTTTCCCCATTGAATTTGGAATAAAGACTCTGATAACAGCCCATGAAATGGGGGTGGATTTGACGGAGGCCCAGATTAGAAGTCTCCAACAAATAAATGAATTAGATGAAGCACGTCTACTTGCTCTGCAACGCACTGAAATTATTCAACAACAACAAGTTAAGTGGCATGACAACCCCATCAAAAAGAAGACATTCTAGAAAGGAGACTGGGCACTCCTCTACGACTCCAGATTCCAAGACTTCTCGGGTAAGTTACAAATAAGGTGGCTCGATCCATACGAAATTCAGGAAGTACATAGAAATGGTACCATTACCTTAACCACCATAGATGGATTTGGCTCTGCCTTTCAATTCAATGGACATCGGGTGTGCCTTTATCACAAACCACTTAGAAAAGAGTCTTTCTGCTAGCAGGTGTGTGACAACCCCACCATCCAAATTTTAGCTGCAAGGGGTGATGGCCCGACAGATTTAAGTTCATAAAAAAAAATTATCCCCTCTTGTAAATATTGTGTATATGTTTCCTACAATTTATAGTTTTTTTCATTGTTGTACATTCCATCTCTTCTTCATGCTCACAGCTGCATTCTTTTTATTTTTTTCTATCTTTTCTTTTGTATGATTTGTTGTTCAAACCTTTGAACAGTTGTTTTTCAATCCAATTGAGCAGTTGTTATTCAATTGAATTGAACAACTATTGTTCAATTCAATTGAACGGATGTGTTTATTTTTTCCGTTCAAACCTCTGAACGGTTGTTTTTCAATCCAATTGAACAGTTGTTGTTCAATTCAATTGAATGGGTGCGTTTTTAGTATGTTTATCTGTGTTTTTCAACTCTTTGAACAACTATTATTCAATCCAATTGAACAACTGCTATTCAATCGAATTGAACAGCTGCTGTTCAATTCAATTGAATGGCTATGTTTTTAACGTGTTTATTTTTTTTGTTCAAATGTTTGAATAGATGTTGCTCAATCCAATTGAACAATTGTTGTTCAATCCAATTGAACAACTATTTTTCAATCCAATTGAAAAGTTGTTGTTCAATCCAATTGAACAGTTGTTGTTCAATTCAATTGAACGACTGTCTTTTTTTATTGTGTTTATTTTTTATGTTAAAACCTTTGAACATTTGGTGTTCAATCCAATTGAACAGCTGATGTTCAATCGAATTGAACAATTTTTTTTCAATTCAAATGAACGGCTTTTTTTGCGTGATGTTATTTTTATTGTTCAATCAATTGAACAGTGGTTGTTCAATCGAATGGAATGGATAATTTATTTTTTTAAGCATGTTTTTTTGTCTTTTGATGGTTTCTTTCGAATACCCACTCTTCCTGTACGCATCCTCGCCATAAAATCCATTTTTGGAAAGGAATTGGCACCTGAAGAGGATAAAAGCAGTGATATTACTAATATTGTGATCAATTGAAATTTTGATGGAAATCTCTACTCTGGAAGATGACATGGTTTATCTATATAATGAAGGGCTGGATATCTCCTGTTTAGACATATTATTACACTATTCATTTCCATAGTCTTATGCTGGTATATCTTTCTACACTCTCAAGTAGTAATTATCCTTGACATGAGGATATAGGAATAAAGAGTATTAATTGTATTGGCATTATTTTTACTTCTCACACCATCCCTAACTCTTAAGGATTTAATGAGCCTCCCTCCATGTATAAATAAAAAGAAAAATATTATGTCTATGTGAAAATTTTTAAGAGAGAATAGGGGGTCTCATCACAAGCCAACCTACCATGATCATAAGGTTTGAATAGGTGACATTCCCACAATGGCCAACACACTAGGGTAGTGACCTTCTCAACAGCTAAAACTGCTTGAAGGACAGGATGTCTCATCACAAGTCAGCCTGATCACTCTGTTACAATCCTCGTGAATGGCACTATGACTATCTGGCCACCACACCAACACAGTGGTCTCTCCATAAAATAAGAAAAATTTCTACTTTTAAATAGAGGATTCTGGCTCATTTCTGAGTTAAAATAGCAACCATGTCGAGGCTATGAATTCCTACTGGAAGCAGTGGCTCTGCTTGTGGTATTGAAGTATTTTTCTAACAATAGCCAATTACTTTTATATACCCTATTTCCTATAGATCCATTCCTGAAATAAATGCACTACTTAAATAAGTGTTATCACTACCTACCCACATAATTAACTATGAGTGAATTATCTTTTCATGTTGAATTAAGGGATGACAGCGCCAATAATAATCTATCACCTGTCATGCTTCTGTCATGCTACACCGTCAAAATAGGTCATCCTTTCATAATAATTACTACTCTGCTTTTCTCCCCTTCTTCGATCATTTCCACCTAATGTACAGTTGTGATGATTATCAACTTCTGACCTTTGCCTTGTGTTCATTCATGATTGTTGCAATATTTCCTCTTTTCTTGAGCTTCAAGGCCATGGACGCCCTTCTCTCGTACATTTGTGATGATTACCAATTTCTGACCTTTGCTTCATGTGCATTCATGATTGTTACAACCTTTCTATTTCTCTTGAGCTTAAGGCCATGGATGCCCTTATCCTGATGGAGGGGGTACAAATATTCATAATGAATAAGCATGTGAATTACCCACGCAACTTCCTTCGGATATGCTGATGGGACTAAAATATCATTGCATTTACGACATGAGGTTGCATTTTTATAATATATTTAAAAAAAAACGCATGCAGTGTTTATAATGTTTTAACCAACACGGCTAAAATAAACGCATACAGAAGAAGAAACCAGTTCAGATAACACAATAGCCATGGGGGGGAATTCTCTCCATAATGAACCCACAACCTCCCAAGTCTTAGAATCAACTTGCATAGTTCTCCAGAAAGCTGGCTGGATTCCATATCTACACACACTACAAGGCTTTAACACAGAGATAGCAGTTGAATTCCTGCAAAACATGCGGGAAGGGAATACCATAGTCAGAAGAAGAATCATACCGGTCGCTGAGGAAATCATCGCTGAGGTCTCCAAACTACCAATAGAAGGAGAAAGATGGACTGAAAAACATGTCCTTCTACAAGAAGCAATCTCAGTGTACCAGGACCCAGGTGAACCATTGGAACGAAAAGGGAAGGGTATTAATCTTGTGTCATTGCAAAAGCCTTGGCAAGAATTGGCAGTTTTCATTCAAATATATATCACATGCGACAGATGCCAAGATGTGGTAAATTCTTGCCAACTTAAACTATTAGATGTTCTCAAGCGAAAATTTTCAGTAAATTTTCCCTTTTTCCTAAATTATGTATTGCAAAATACTAATGTTTAAATTATAAAGTTTAAAAACCCCCAAGAAGTTGTCATCCACCATGGCTTGATTAAATTGATTGTCATTCATGAGCTAAGAAAACATCAAATAACTTGGGACAGCTTTGTTAATCTTGCCCTGTCTGCCCCTAAAGAAAACCCTATCAGAGCAGAGATTGAACTCCCTAGAATAACCATACCCAGGAGAGAAAGAGGGAAGAGAACCCACGTTTCGACCTCAGAACTAGGAAAACTGAGATGGTCTGAAAGGTTGCAATTATAGTAAAACACCTATGAATTTCCAGATGAGGCGGGACCATCCCATACACTGCCTTCAAGCCCTCAAAATGTGTTCTTAAAAGACTACGAAGATGAAATGGCTCAAGTACTTGAGCAAATGAGAGCATCTCGTGAAATTGGAAGCTCATTTGAACAATCCGAGGAATAGAGGGACCTGTTGAACCAGTTTGTCACTGCTAGCAGCTCTGGCCACAATTAAATACTACCCCACCATGATGAATTGCAGGCTTTGAGGGTTTTATCTCCCTCTGATAATGAATGGGTGAGTAGGGAAGACCAGAGAGAAGAAATATCTGAATTTGGAAACCAATCAGGGGACATTGTTCTATTAGAACAAAATGCAAGCATTGAGACAGTTCCCCTGACTCCTGAAGGAAATATTATCTCACCCAGACAGGACGTTAATGCTGAAATAACCTCTTGGACGCCTAAATAAAACACCATTGTTGATAACCTTAGAACTGGCACAACCATTTCTGAAACCGAAGCCACTGCTCCTCCTTCTCCTGCCAAAACCTTGCTAAAAGAAAAATCATTTGAGAATAAGATAGGAAAAAGAGCAGGAAATGTAAGAAATTGAGAAAAATGGTAAAAATGACTAAGGAAATGGTTGGAAGAAGAAAACAAGGCTTGGAAGCCTGAGAAGGAATTGGCTACCATGGGAAACCAAACATATTTTGCTACCCAAATGGCAGATACTGCTGAAATTTATGTATAGACTGATTTAATAGACAATGCTAAAGCCTTTATACAGACCAATTTAATAGATACCACTGAAGTTTCTGTATAGACTGAGTTAATGGATAATGTTGAAGCCTCTATACAAATGGAGTTGATACACATTGCTGAAGTCTTTGTGCAAACAAATCTAAAACATACAGAAGATAAGGGGACTCAAACAGAGGTAACACCTGCCTACACTCCCCTAGTAGAAAAGGTTGCCAATAAAAAGTTTCACAACGAATTAATTCAAGTCCGGCATGAATTGTCCCAGTGAAAAAAGGAAGTAGTACCCTTACAAGAACATCAGGCACTACTAAAGCGATTCAAATACCTTTCTACAACTGAGGACGAAACCTTTACCCAACTCAGGGAAGAAATGACAAAAGTGAAGAAAGCATAGGATCAAGTGGAACAAGCTAAGAAGCAAACCAATATGGTTTTCTCTCTTTACTCAGATGTATTTACTTGTAGGTTACCAGCCACTAATTATGCTTTATTCTTATTGGAACGATATTTATTGTTGAAAATCAAGGCTATCAGGGCAGGGAAGCCCACTACTTTTAAAACCATTGAGGAATTTGTCTAGTGTTGCAATGAGCAGGATGAGCAGGTCCAACATATTTTGTGTGAAATGTATTTACACAATTTCTTTCTATAGGAGGATAGGAACAGTAACCCCAGCCCCTTCATAGGGGACGTTTAGTTCCAGGCTTTTCTGTCCTTTGCCAAAAACCAAACTAGATGGGATAAGGCCTACAACACCTTTCATAAAAGAGAGCATGGCCTAGATCTATGGGTTAGAGGGGAACCTACTAAGCCCCTATACTTGTTTACCCAACATAAGAAATTCATGCAACGAAAAGGAGTGATATCCAAATTGGGACCTATTCATAGGGATATTGTGCAGAATGGGCGGGCATACTTCCATGACATTCAGGAAGAAGCATTAGCAGCAGCCAAATAGAGATGGCTAGCCTCTACAAATCATGTGAAGAACAAAGAGCCATTTGGGTATAGGAACTTCAAAGCTTCTTCTTCCAGGTTCCTTCTGTACAACAACCTAATTTTGAACATGGGTCCTACATGGATAGGGTGTAGATACAGATGCCCCATCATTTGGTACCCCCTGAAGACTATCATCATGATTATGAGTTACCAAAGGGGCACACAAACTGAACATTTTCAAATATTAAACAGATACATGGCTACAGACTTTACAAAGAAAAGGTATACCCTGCATATTCTTTAACCCAGCTACACCTCAACCATTTTTTTGCACAAGGACCTGCAAAAATGTAAGCATGGGAATATGTTGGACCAAGAGGAAGGTACGTTTCACCCCCTTCTTTACCACAATTTTTCATTCAATTTTATATATTTTCCCTTCATATTAGTAATAAAGTAAAGGAAAATAATGAAAAAATAAGGTAGAGTGAATTAAGGGATAAAAGGTGTTTAATAACGTAAAAACTGAGTTGTCGATGTCTTTATTGATAGGGAAGAAAAATAGCCAAACTGTTGACCGAATGACCAAGAGACAACAGACAAGGAAGGCGAACAGAATCATATCAGCTCCTATGAGTCACCACAAGATGTAGAGGCACACCTACTCTTGGAATGCTCAAAAAATAGCCATGAAGCAGCAGGGTCTCATAATGAGAAGGATCTATTACTACTTTTGAATTTGCCTTTAAGCTATAAAAGGTCAAGGGTGAACAAGACGAAGGACAGTTACTGTAATATAATCTTCCTGTAATAAACATATTTGGACATAATCATCAAGTTTTTACTAATGTATTTCTCTGTGGATTAATGAAGAATTTGGAATTTTTGGAATAAACAACCTCTGAGTATTCCTTAGTTGTAGGCTTCTAGTGGCTTTGGGCCCAGCCCTGGGGTTTCTCATACTACTTCTGTGATATATGTTTTTTTACAGAATTTTCATTTCCAATTATCCATTGTGTTTCATAAAATATCATTTAATTGGTTAATCACAAGCGTGAGATGTTATAGCTTCCTTTTCACTAGACTAGTTTATCATTCATGTCCTCTTCTCTGGAATCAATGCTTTTACAATTGTTAGACTAGTTTTAGCACGGTTGTTGTTCAATTTTGCGTATAGTTAATATTTGGATATTTTTATCATAATTATGAGTGTTTGGTTGATATTTAATTATGAAATATGTTATTAGTTGATTAAAATATAATTCCATTGCAAAATCTAGAATAATTGATTGTTGTTCAATTTATCAGGATTGATGTTCAATTCATTAAGGTAGTTGTTCAATTCATCAAAGTGTGTTGTTCAATTGCAATCTATTCTTTTCAATCTTGAGTATTTATTGCTGCATCATCTTAGAACATAATTAGCTCCTTTGAATAGTTTGAATTATTTCACAATTCACTTTTAGGTTGGTTTGACTGAACTTCGAGAATTAAACAATATTCCTTATAATGATTTAGAGTAGTTAACC